>PVKP010033909.1:0-24652 GCA_004027715.1 Plecturocebus donacophilus | reverse complement strand
TGTTCATATCCTTTGCCCACTTTTTGATGAGGTTGTTTTTTTCTTGTAAATTTGTTTAAGTTCCTTGTAGATTCTGGCTATTAGCCCTTTGTCAGATGGATAGATTGCAAAAATTTTCTCCCATTCTATAGGTTGCCTGTTTACTCTGATGATAGTTTCTTTTGCTATGTAGAAGCTCTTTAGTTTAATGAGATCCCATTTGTCAATTTTGGCTTTTGTTGCCATTGCTTTTGGTATTTTAGTTATGAAGTTTTTGCCCATGTCTATGTCCTGAATGGTATTGCCTAGGTTTTCTTCTAGGGTTTTTACAGTTTTAGGTCTTACATTTAAATCTTTAATCCATTTTAATTTTTATATAAGAGGTAAGGAAGAGTTCCAGTTTCATTTTTCTGCATATGGCTAGCCAATTTTCCCAACACTATTTATTAAACAGGGAATCTTTCCTCATTGCTTTTGTCAGGATGTCAAAGATCAGATGATTGTAGATGTATAGTATTATTTCTGAGGCCTCTGTTCTGTTCCATTGGTCTATACATCTGTTTTGGTACCAGAACCATGCTGTTTTGGTTACTGTAGGCTTGTAGTATAGTTTGAAGTCAGGTAGCATGATGCCTCCAGCTTTGTTCTTTTTGCTTAGGATTGTCTTGGCTATAGGAGCTCTTTTTTTGGTTCTATATGACATTTAAAATAGTTTTTTCTAATTCTGTGAAGAAAGTCAATGGTACTTGATGGGAATGGCACTGAATCTATAAATTACTTTGGGTAGCATGGCCATTTTCATGACACTGAGTCTTCCTATCCATGAGCATGGAATGTCTTCCATTTGCTTGTGTCCTCTCTTATTTCCTTGAGCAATAGTTTGTAGTCCTCCTTGAAGAGGTCCTTCACATCCTTCGTAAGTTGTATTCCTAGGTATTTTATTCTCTTTGTAGCAATTGTGAATGGGAGTTCACTCATGATTTGGCTCTTTATCTATTATTGCTGTATAGAAAAGCTTGGGATTTTTGCACATTTATTTTGTATCTTGCTTTTTGAGATATTCCTGAAGCTTTGAGACTTTGCTAAAGTTGCTTATCAGCTTAAGGAATTTTTGGGCTGAGATGATGGGGTTTTCTAAATATATAATCATGTCATCTGCAAACAAAGATAATTTGACTTCCTTTTTTCCTTTTTGAATATCCTTTATTTCTTTCTCTTGCCTGATCACCCTGGCCAGAACTTCCAATACTGTGTTGAATAAGAGTGGTGAAAGAGGGCACCCTTGTCTTGTGCTGGTTTTCAAAGAAAATGCTTCCAGCTTTTGCCCATTCAGTATGATGTTGACTGTGGGTTTGTCATAAATAACTCTTATTATTTTGAGATACATTCCATCAATACCTACTTTATTAAGTGTTTTTAGCATGAAGGGTGATGAATTTCATCAAAGGCCTTTTCTGCATCTATTGAGATAATCATGTAGTTTTTGTCATTGGTTCTGTTTATGTGATGGATAATAATTTGCATATGTTGAACCAGCCTTGCACCCCAGAGATGAAGCCAACTTGATAGTGGTGGATAAGTCTTTTAATGTGCTGCTGCATTTGGTTTGCCAGTATTTTATTGAGAATTTTTATATCAATGTTCATTTGGGATATTGGCCTGAAATTTTCTTTTTTTGTCATTTCTCTGCCAGGTTTTGGTATCAGGATGATACTGGCCTCATAAAATGAGTTAGGGTGGAGTCTCTCTTTTTTTATTGTTTGGAATAGTTTTAGAAGAAATGGTACCAGCTTCTCTTTGTACCCCTGGTAGAATTTGGCTGTCAATCTGTCTGGTCTTGGGCATTTTTTTTGGTTGGTAGTCTATTAATTACTGCTTCAATTTCAGAACTTGCTATTGGTCTATTCAGGGATTCGACTTCCTGGTTTAGTCTTGGGAGGGTGTATGTGTACAGGAATTTATCCATTTCTTCTAGATTTTCTAGTTTATTTGTATAAAGGTATTTATAGTATCCTCTGATGGTAGTTTGTATTTCTGTAGGATCAGTAGTGATATCCTTTTTATCATTTTTTATTGTGTCTATTTGATTCTTCTTTTTTTCTTTATTAGTCTGGTTAGTGGTCTATTTTGCTAATCTTTTAAAAAAACCAGCTCCTGGATTCATTGGTTTTTTGAAGGGTTTTTCGCGTCTCTAACTCCTTAAGTTCTGCTCTAATCTTAGTTATTTCTTGTCCTCTGCTAGCTTTTGAACTTGTTTGCTCTTGCTTCTCTAGTTCTTTTAATTGTGATGTTATGGTGTTGATTTTAGATCTTTCCTGCTTTCTCATGTGGGCATTTAGTGCTATAAATTTCCCTTTAGCTGTGTCCCAGAGATTCTGGTATGCTACATCTCTGTTCTCATTGGTTTCAAAGAACTTACTTATTTCTGCCTTAATTTTGTTATTTACCCAGTAGTCATTCAGGAGCAGATTGTTCAATTTCCATGTAGTTGTGCAGTGAGTTTTGAGTGAGTTTCTTAATTCTGAGTTCCAATTTGATTGTACTATGGTTTGAGAGACTGTTTGTTATGATTTCTGTTCTTCTGCATTTGCTTAGGAGAGTTTTACTTCCAATTATGTGGTTAACTTTAGAATAAATGTGATGTAGTGCTGAGAAGAATGTATATTCTGTTGATTTGGGGTGGAGAGTTCTGTAGATGTCTATTAGATCCGCTTGGTCCAGAGCTGAGTTCAAGTCCTTAAAATCCTTATCAATTTTCTGTCTTGTTGATCTAATATTGACAGTGGGTGTGTTAAAGTCTCCCACAATTATTGTGTGGGAATCTAAGTCTCTTTGTAGGTCGTTAAGAACTTGCTTTATGTATCTGGGTGCTCCTGTACTGGGTGGTATATATTTAGGATAGTTAGCTCTTCTTGTTGCATTGATCCCTTACTATTATGTATTGCCCGTCTTGGTCTTTTTTGATCTTTGTTGGTTTAAAGTCTGTTTTATCAGACACTAGGATTACAACCCCGGCTTTTTTTTTTTTTTTTTTTTTTTTTTTTTTTTTTTTTTTTTTTTTTTTTTTTTTTTTGCTTTCCATTTTCAGCATTTTTTGCTCTGCTTTTTTCTCATCTTCATGGATTTATCTACATTTAGTCTTTGATGTTGGTGACCTTTGAATGAGGTTTTTGCATGGTTGTCCTTTTTGTTGATGTTGATGTTATTCCTTTCTGTTTGTTAGTTTTCCCTCTAACACTCAGGCCCTTCTTCTGCAGGTCTGCTGGTGTTTGATGGAGGTCCACTCTAGACCCTGTTTGCCTGGGTATCACCAGTGGAGGCTGCAGAATAGCAAAGACTACCTCCTGTTCCTTCCTCTAGAAGCTTTATCCCAGAGGGGCACCTGCTGGATGCCAGCTGGAGCTCTCCTGTATGAGGTGTCTGTTGGCTCCTGCAGGGAGGTGTCTCCCCGTCAAGAGGCATGGGGGTCAGGGACCCACTTGAGGAGGCAGTCTGTCCCTTAGCAGAGCTCAAGCACTGTACTGGGAGATCCACTACTCTCTTCAGAGCCAGCAGGCAGGAATGTTTAAGTCTGCTGAAGCTGTACCCACAGCCACCCCTTCCCCCAGGTGCTCTGTCCCAAGGAGATGGGAATTTTAACTATAAGTGCCTGAGTGGGGCTGCTGCCTTTCTTTCAGAGATGGCCTGCCCAGAGAGGAGGAATCGAGGGAGACAGTCTGGCTACAGTGGCTTTGCTGAACTGCAGTGGACTCCACCCAGTTCAAACTTCCCAGAGGCTTTCTTCACACTGGGGGGGGGAAACTGCCTACTCAAGCCTCCATAATGGTGGGTTCCTCTTCCCCAACCAAGTTTGAGTGTCCCAGGTCTATTTCAGACTGTGGTGCTGGCAGTGAGAATTTCAAGCCAGTGGACCTTAGCTTGCTGGGCTTCATGGGGGTGGGATCTGCTGAGCTAGATTACTCAGCTCCCTGGCTTCAGCCCCCTTTCTAGGGTCCTAAACAGTTCTGTCTTGCTGGTGTTCCAGGTTCCACTGGGATACAAAAAAAAACTGCAGCTACTTCAGTGTGTGCCCAAACAGCTGCCCAGTTTTATGCTTGAAACCCAGGGCCCTAGTGGTGTAGGCACCTGAGGGAATCTCCTGGTCTGTGGGTTGTGAAACCAGGGGAAAATTGTAGTATCTGGAACAGATAGCATAGTCCCTTATGGCACAGACCCTCAAGGCTTCCCTTGGCTAGGAGAGGGAGCTCCCTGACCTATTGCACTCCCTGGCTGAGACGACTCCTCACCCTGCTTCTGCTTGCCTTCTGTGGGCTGCACCCACTGTCTAACCAGTCCAAATGAGACGAACCAGGCACCTCACTTGGAAATGCAGAAATCACCTGCCTTCTGTTTTGGTCTTGCTGGGAAGTACAGACTGGAGCCATCTTACCCAGGAATCCTCTACTTCTGCTTTTACATGATAGGCCCATATCCTGCCTTCAGTTCATCTTCACCCAGCCCTGTTCACTTAGTTTCAGGAGAGGAAGCACCGTTGAGTGGAAACAGCTAAATGTTTCTGAACTTTGGACTTCCCATGTCTCCTATATCCTATTTCCATGTCTCCTATATCCTATTCCCATGTCTCCTATATCCTATTGTATTGACAGAGTCAAGTGCAAGAGTGAAGTTCTAACTTTCCTAGTTTAAAAGTCAGAGGGATGCCAGAGCCTAGATCTGGTGAGGAAGCAGGGTGCTTTCGACTGCCAACCCTTACCAGCAAACACTCCTGCAGCCTGCCTCTTCGGGCACATCCTTAGCCACTCCATGTTCTGCCCCTTTCAGTCACACCCTGTCCCTAGACTCATGACGCTGACCCAGTTACAACACACTCTTCAATGAAGCTGTGCTTTTGTTCATGATTTCCTCTTGGAATGCCCTTTGATGCCTGCTAACTCCTGCCCATCCTTGAAAACACAAATTTAATGTCATCTCCATTTGGAAGAGTGTCTTGACTCCCAAGACTGAGTTATTTGTTTCTCTTCTCTGTTCTTTCTGTTGTTTATGTCATTTTTATATTAGACTGATCTATTTACCTGCTTTTTCTCTCTACGAGACCTTGAACTCTTAAAGGACAGAGAGTAGGGATACAAAATGTGTTTGGCACCATATGGGTGCTCTATAGATGTCTGCAGAATGAATAAATTATCTTTTATTTAAATACATTATCTTATTGGCAATATGCTAGCTGTTTTAAAAATATTTATCATAAAACACATCTATTTTTTTGGATCCAGGACTTCATCTATTTAAACACACTGTTATTCTTTTAAAAGCTATTTTATGTATCCCTACGAAAGAGAAAAAAAATGCTGCTAATTAAATAAGAATACAGTGCTTCTTTTATCACTTACATGTGTATTTTATACTTATTGAAAGACTCCTTTAGACTTCCTTAGACTTATGTGAGCATAGGTTTTTCTTTTTAAATTGTATACGAAGTGACTGTTTCTGTGCCTTTTGTGTATACGTTTTATTTTAATGTCAAATCTAGTATAATTTTTTGAAGACATTTTAAGTGGCAGTTAAACTCAATATGTGTGGTACCAATGCGGCACATAACTCAAGTGAAGGGACGAGAGTTTGTGCAGCCACAGGAAATGACATGTATGTAACAACTGCCACTTACAGTGATTGTAAGATTGTTAGACGCATGCGATTTCAGAGATGGAGAAATACAAAAAAAGTTCATCATAAAAATCAATGAGATTTCTGCTCTGTTTCCTGAGTTCTCTTTCAGAATAGAAAAGGGTCCCCTATAGTAAAAGATCAGTGCATAACTTCTAGCCCTTTTAATTGAATGAAGGGCACTAATTTGTTCTTGGTTACAACACTAATGGGACCAGAAAATTAAAGATGGCCAAGTCAAGGGGCAGCCGAAACACCGCCACCTGGCTGCAGTGAGGACAGTGATGGCACAAAGCAAAAACCAGTTACAAACTATAAATGATATTGTAAGGATGGTAACAAATGGAATATTTAGGACTTTGGCCATGCACACATAACTCTTCTGAAAGACACATCTGACTACTATATTCAGTGACTGATGCTGCTGTTCTCAAAATTATTCTTAGCATAAGTTCCTTATGCCTAAAGAGTATCTCAAAGGATAACAGTGAGTGCTTTTCAAGTACTTTATGTATATTAAATTGTTTAAGCCTTAAAACAACAGTATGAAATAGACACTATTACAACCCTCATTTTTCGACAAGGAAATGGATGAAAAGATAGTTGAAGCAAATTGTCCATGGTCATATAATTGTAAGGGGAAGAACCAGGATTTGCCTGGGGGGATTCTGTCTTTAGAGTCTGTGCTCATAACCTTGAAGGTATGCTGGATATTGCCTCATATCCCTCTCACTACCTTTCTTAGTATTAGCAGACTTTGCATGACGGACGCCACCTAATGCAATTTCTTCATACAGATAGCTTCTCACTTCTTCCTTTCAGGGAGCCAAGAAAAGCTTTCTTCTATTCTTTGACCTAAGCCTGCCTAGTGTTCTGTTTTTTGGGAGGTCAGTCTGGATGATAATCTCAAGAGACATAGAGAGATCGCTCTTCAAATAAAAACAACTCCCATAATTTAGTCATAAGTCAGGAAAAGCAGACATTATGAAATGAAAATATGATGACTGTTGAGGCTAAGAGAAAAGCTATTGCATGAATGGACCACTGAGAAACTTCCACAATTCACTGGTACCAGGCTCTACACAGCTTAACTGGCTAACACCAATCAGAAGCCAAGTGATTAGGCAGACATTTGGTGGCACACTTAAGCAGTTGTGGCAGGATATTGAGTTGTTGCTTTGAACATATTTCAATATAATAGGATTTAAATTTTCCCCCTTTCTTTGGATTTTTCAGTTAATATTGGAATTAAATTAAAGCATTAAGTCAACCAGCTTAGTGCAAAGCAAATCATGTCAGGTTCAGCATTGAAAGCTTTGTTATGGAATATCTATTGACTCAAGCTTATTAACTTGTAAATCCTCTAGTTTTAGATTATGATCTATTGATTATCTGCTTTTATTTGCATTTTAAATGAATAAACAAAAAGAAATGATCATGGTTTAGTAATTACACCTTAAGAGAAAATGTACTTAAGCTTAGCATACTTAATTAAAAATAAAAACAACTTTGATTTTTTTTCTGAGAGCTAGAAGTTGTGGTTCTTATTTTCATTTAGGCAGATCAAAGATTGTTTTTAATTTTACACAATCATTTTCATTAGACATTTGGACAAAATAGGAAAAACATTTTCACCGAGGATAGAAAATATGATATGAGTTTGGCATTTTGAATGCATTATTAATTGTTCTACAATCTATTATCTTGCTTGGCTTATCTTAGCAGAGAGGCAGAAATGATCTGCTGTCTCATTTGTAGGAGGAAATTTCTCTGAGAAGCCCTTTTGCCTAACACCCAGGAAATGAGTCAACTTCTGAGAGCCCAGGTGCTTTAATCAAAACAGCAGTCAACTTAGAAGAATTGAGTTCAAGTTCTGATTGTCACTCACTAGAGGTACCTTAGGTAAGTCATCTACTTTTTCTGAGCTAGATTACTAACAGTTAATATCTTTCTCTTGGGCTTCTGTGACCATTGAGCCAGATGACCTTTGTGAGGAACCTGGCACATCACTGTCACTCGAGAAGAGTGCTCTGAATGTGAACCTTGGGAATGGGAATGGCTAAGGAAAGCTAAAGAAATGTGGGGTTCTGTTGATACCAAAGGATAATTGTTTAATTTTGATCTTATAACTTATTTCAAACTCTCAGCAAAAAAATTAAAGTTCTGAGATTGGTTTGTGATCTGAGGGTTAAATCCACAGTCAAATTATCTCTTTTTCTGGCATAGTTCTAGGCACTAAATGGAAAGGAATAAAAGTAGAGAGTATGGACAATCTGAATTTTAGGAACTGTAACCCATTAGGAATGTAAAACTCACATTTCTGAAACCACTAGAGAAATACATGGGAACCAAGCACTGAAGGTGTATACACAGAAATCATCATGGGTTTAGGTGGTCACAAAATACTCCATTAAAGGATAGGCTTTAAATATCAATATACAGGAAATATACCGGCTCTCTGTGCTAGAAGAGTAGCATTGTATCATTCAATGCAACATGTAAACAATTAAAACAAATTTAAAACTCATAGAATCTTAGAAGGGAATTTACAATAAGCAATTTGACCATCATAACTGATGCAGAAATCTCAGAAGACAGGAGGAAGAAGGATGTGAAAGGGAGACATCTTTTAAAACTCAATAAGAACTAAAGACCAATTTGCAAAAGTTGTATTTTTTATAATGGGGACTCTGGAATCTGCTTTATTTTCCTCCATTGACCTTAGCTTATGTACAGCACGTATATATTTTACTTACTTATCTTGTTTATTGTCTTTATCTTCCCACTAGAGTAAAAGCATCAAGAGAGAAGCATTTTTGTCTGGTTTATTCACTACCATATACCCAGTTGGCATATATTAGATGCATACACATACTGATTGGATGAGTGAATGAATCGAGTTGTTTATCTGTCCTTGGAAAAGGAAGAATGGGTGTTTTACAATGAGGAGCTAGCAATGTTTATATTATTTATTCATTTGCTTTTAGTGCAAAGCAGTGGTCCCTAAACTTTTGGGAACCAAGGATCCGTTTCATGGAAGACAATTTTTCCATGGGTGGGCAGTTGGGGATGGTTTTAGGATGAAACTGTTCCACCTCAGATCATCAGGCATTAGTTAGATTCTCATAAGGAGCAAGCACATAACCTAGATCCCTTCCATGCACAGTTCACAGTAGGGTTTTGCTCCCGTGAGAAGCTAATGCCATGGCTGATCTGTGGAGCAGATCTGTGCTCCACTACTCAGGTGGAACACAGCAGGAGGTGGAGTTCAGGTGGTAAGGTGCACCCCCACTCACCTCCTGCTGTGTGGCTTGGTTCCAGTAGTGGTCTGCGTCCCCAGGGCTTGGGGACCTCCGGTGTAAAGTGATATATTGTAGTTTATGGTACCATGCTAAGTGAGTTTATAAATTATATCATCTGGTTTTAAGTATACTATCTTTGGAAACATGAATCGCTTTCAAAATTCCTAGAATTCAAATTTAGGATTCAAATATAACACTAAAAATACAAACATAAATGAAGAACAGATAAATAGCCAGTCTGATTCTCCTTCCTTCAAGCTCCTTATCAACCACAGTATGAGATATAAACATTAATGGTTCAATTGTATTTGATCAGAAGTGTCCAAATTTTTTATCAAGAACACTTGGGAAATAGATTGACATTTGGCATTAGTAATGATGAATCTTTCAGTGTGTACTGTGCCTTGAGTACTAGTTCATAATCAAATATTTTCTTGATAAGTTTATCTATTTCCATTCCTTTAAAAATCTCTATTTCTATAGTGTAGATGATAATAGTTAAGTAGTACATATTTTATAATTTGCAAATAAGTAAATATACATATGTGGATGTGTGCTTCTCAAATTATTACTTACACAAGTGAATATTCTAAAAAGTTTGGAGATCACTGGCCTGTATTAACATTCTTCCTTCAGCAAACCTATTATTAAGAAGGAAAACAGAGCAAAATCTTTTTCCTCTTTGAAAATAAAATTGAATTTGATCACAATTTTATGATTAATAAAGTTATAAATTAAGAGCAAGTAACTCACGTAGGTTGTTGCCTTGTAATGGACAAAGTCCAGTAATACTTTTTGGAAGATAAATGCTTGAAGATAATTTGTAAAAAAAAAAAAAAAAACAAAAAACCTCATTCCCTTGACTAATTTCCCAGTGGGAAGTGCTGACTATTATTGGTAAAAATGATACCAATGGTCATTGCCCAGATGGAACTTTGAAGAATGTAGTTGGAGACAAAAACCCTGTAAAATGTGCATGTCAGTCACAAAATCATACTAAACTTCTGTTACGCACTGGGGCTATTTTAACCAGTTACACTGTTTCATTTATTTTATTAGTTCTTTTGACTATTTCTTGGGTTGAATGACTTGATTTAAAATCTCTGTTAAGCTTAAAGGCTGGAATGAAGAAGACCAATGCAAATACAAGTGGTTTTGGCAAGGTATAAAATATTTACACTGCCTTTCACTCCCATGTTACTTACAAGATTGCAAGTGATCAGTTACACTGCAAAAGGTACTATACTGGGAGGGAATCAGGAAGCTATGGGTACACAGGGAACTCCCCATCCCAGGGAAGCAATGTTCAGTTATCACAGTGACTGTCATCCTAACAATTGTGCAAGTGCATCATTCACTGTGGGTGACTAGAAACAGATGAAGAGGAGCTGAAAAATGGAAGAATTTTCCTTGTCTCATGTCTCTCTGATAACGAGGCAGACTATAGAGCATGAAAGATGAGGGCTGCCCAATTCAAACCAAAGCACGTAGCCACCATCTGGGCATTTTAAAAGTAGGACACATGAAATGCTCAGATGTATCCCCCAACAGGGTGCAATAATACAGCAGTAAAAAGAAATCTACAGTGAACCATGGCCACTTCCACACTTGCAATCATTCCAGTACAAGAAGGGGCAAGGAGTTCCCAAAAACCTTTGCTCAGGTGCAACTCAATTGCTCGTTGGTTTCGCTCAGGGTGTTAGCAGCCATGCGTGGTAAGTAGACACACCCAGTAGAGGGCGCTCTCCTCATGGAAAGGAAACGGTCCTGCTCCTCTAGGTGGAGCACTTCATTTGGGGGCTCAAAAATAAAACTGCTGCTTAGACTACACACACTAAAAGCATCTTTCCTTTCAGAAACATTCCCAGCTGAAACAAATATTGACTTTTAAAGTGATATATTTGACATTCAAGGGTGTACTCAATTGAGCCATTTCTTTCCTTTGCTGCCAGATGTAGAGCCTTAATTTTCTGAACTAGAATGGCGAAGTTACTCAAAAGTTAGAAACAAAGAATATTTGCATGGTCTTTTTGGAACTTTGAAGGTAAAAGTTCAGAATTTCTTATTTCTGAAATAAGAAATAAGAAATTTCTGATTTGCTCGCTCCATTTCTTCTATCAGCTTCTAGATCCTCAAGGCATGCAATCTACTAACACTGCATGGTAAGTCACTGCTGCTACAGTTTAAAATCCCTCAAGCCCTTGCTTTCTTCCAACTTCTTCTGATGTACGTTTTGCAATAAGAGAGATAATGTTATTTATAGGAATCAAAGGTGGACATAGAGAAGCATGCAATCTTTGCATGACCGCACAATAAAATGCATGAGTTAAAATGTTTAATTCATATTATTTCAATTGAATTTTAATTATATAAAGAGTATTTTATAATCCCTTCTTAAGTTCTTTCATATTTGTAAAAGTGGGCATTCACAAGATCAAGTCAATTTACAAGGTTTTCATTTCCGGTGTTGTGGCTTGGAGTTGAATAGTGATGCAAATAAGGAAGCCAAGCACGGTGCTTGTAAAATGCAGCGTCAAAACACCTTAACGATACTAATAATTGCTAGAAGTAATTTAAAACTGCCTTTCTGCCTTAGGAAGCAAAGAAACTCTAAGGAAATACAAATGAGGGAATTGAAGAGAACATATTTTAGGAAGAAAATTTATTCAAAGAGAATCTTTCCATTTAAATTTCCTCACATCAGAAATTCTAGATACATTTAAGAGGAAAACTCCTCAAGACTTTTTTCTGGAAATCCCCAAAGATTATTTTTGTGGAGGGTCTCTCCTTCTGTATCATTTTTAATTTTACTCCTTGCTAAGAATTCTTATTAGCCATTCTAACCATTCAATTTATCCTGCCTATTTTGTAATGAATAAATAGCACATACTGTTAATTGGCCACCTGGGGTTCAAAGAGGGGAAAATGGAGTTGATGTCTGCACACTGTCATGTGATGACAACATATTGACCACACTCTATTTCACAAGATTTAAAATCAAGCTTCCTCGCCCTATTCACACTTCCCTCCCTTTGCTCCATTCTTGACCGTCTGTGAGACTAATATAATTTTCTTAAAGTGATTTATTTCTAACAGATGCGATCACCCAGCCACAGGGACCTGGATGCACAAATGTCCCCTAACAACTCTAATTTCTGGATATAATAAGCATATATTCCACTAATAAATAATTATTGCTCTGTTAAAAATGAGACACCAAGGCTGCGGCATGATGACCAGGTCCTCCTAGGCAGAAAGGACAAAGAGATGGACTCTCCCGAGGCCCCTAGTGATTCTCGGCACATGTATGCTATCATATTTCTAAAATGTGGTAGGCCAGGAAGGAGGAAAATTCGTTGCAGTTTAATGTGGTCCAGCAATATTTTAGCAATATTTAGAAAGCTACTTTTAGGTGCACATTTAGTTTCTTTTAGATCCCCTGTTGAACATGATTAGGTAAGGCGGATGACAGCACAGGTCCTGGCATAAAGTTTGTAGGCCAGTATCAGAAGAGTGATTTGTTCTTCTTTCCCCAAGTCCTTTCCTGGCCCTTAGAGCATCTGGAGGGCGGATGCTCAGGTGTGTCCTCATCCCCTTTGCTGTCCTCAGCACTGTGTGTTTTAGAAGGCTGGTGAGTTGGCCCTCGGCAGGGTCACCAAGTCAGTGATGCAGCTCAGGCTGTGACTCATTGTCCAGGACTAAGTGAGGCGCCACCAGAACACTGTGGGTGTGGAGTGACTTCTCCGGTGAGTTTAATCTCAAGTCAAGCTTGGGAGGAGCACGTCCCCTCGGCTAGCCTCTTGGCCGGCTTTGCCTTTTCTTTCCCCACTTCTACACCTCGACTCTTGGGCCAGCTGCCACAGGACCATTCTGCTACTAACATATTTAGTGAAGAAATCCATGCTTTTGGGAAAGGGGTATTAGGGGAAACAAGAAAAAAAATAACTTCTTTGTTTTTTTTTTTTTTAGACAGAGTCTTGCTCTGTTACCCAGGCTGGTAGGGGCGGATCTCGGCTCACTGCAACCTTCGCCTCCCGGGTTCAAGCAATTCTTCCGCCTCAGCCTCCCAGGTAGCTGGGATTACAGGCGCCCACCACCACGCCTGGCTAAGCTGTGTAGTTTTAGTAGACAGGAGGTCTCTCCATGTTGCCTAGGCTTGTCTCAAACTCCCGACCTCAGGTGATCTGCCCACCTCGGCCTCCCAAAGTGCTTGGATTATAGGCATGAGCCACTGCACCTGGCCAGAAGAAAACTTTTCCTTTTTTTTTTTTTTTTTGAAATTCTGGACTAGTATCTCCAGACAGGACCCTGTCAACACACTATGGCACCATGACATCTTCATGTGCTGATTTCTTCTCTGAAAACCTATTTTGGATGACACCACTATTTACTGAATGTCGTCTCGGTTCCTGCAACTCTAAGAGGTGCTGCCTCTCTGAGGCATAACCTCCTGAAGGCACACGATGAGAAAAAAAGTCAGAGCCAGTCTCTAATCCATGTTTCCTGACCTCAGACCCATGCTGTTAACCACCTCACTCAAGAACATTTTGGTAGGCATCCCTTGGGAGTATTTTGATATATATTTTTTAAAAAATCAATTGTTTTAATATCAGCACAATGAATGGGGGCATATTGGAAAAATGTCCCCATGTGACCTCCTGAAGCAGAGATTTGGTCATCAGATGTTTCAAAACCAGGCTTCTGTTTCTCTGCCTGAATAAGGTAATGTCTGTTCTACTTTTCTTCTATGTGAATTTCACCCATTGTTCAAAGCAGAGACTGCTCCCAAAAGCCTTCTCTGACTTTTCCAGTTCAGGTGGTCTTTTAATTCTTTGAATCTTTTACCAATTGTTTTCTATATTTATACTAGCCAATGAATCACATCAAGATCTATGGCATCTCTTTGTCCTGTTGAACTATCATTTGTGGCTTTCATTGATGTTTAGCTTTTCATAAATAATATCTTGTTCCCCTAGGCTGAAACTCAAGATGCAGTGCTGGATAATAGAAAGAAAATACTTTAGAAGCTGAGAACACTGCAATCAAATTCCAACTCTGCAGCTAGCTGTGTGACCTTGGGTATGTTACTAAGCCTTTCTGAGCTTCCATTTCCTCATTAATAAATTTAGATAATAATACTCCACAGATTGGCTATTGAGGTGAAATAAGATGGCATGTGTAAAGTGTCCACAATTTCAGGTTTTAAATTGAAATTGGAACTGATTCTTTCTCAGTTTGATTTAGCTATGAACATACAGATTTCCTTTTAGGCAAAATACAAAGCATAACAAAGCACTTGAAAAACAATTTCTGAAATGTGATTATAGGTTAGAAAGAAACCAGAAATAAAAGCTAAATATTAAAGAGAAAAATAAAGGGGCAGGTATGGTGGCTCACGCCTGTAATCCCAGCACTCTGGGAGGCAGAGGTAGGCAGATCATGAGGTCAGAAGATCAAGACTATCCTGGCAAACATGGTGAAACTCTGTCTCTACCAAAATACAAAAAATTAGCTGGGCGTGGTGGTGCATGCCTGTAGTCCCAGCTACTCAGGAGGCTGAGGCAGGAGAATCGCTTGAACCCGGGAGGCGGAGGTTGCAGTGAGCCAAGATTGCACCATTGTACTCTAGCTTGGGTGACAGAGACTCCGTCTCAAATAAAATAAAATAAAATAAAATAAATAATAAAGCAGGGGAGAGGAACAGAAAGTGTGTGTGCTGGAGAGGAGAGTGAAATTATAGCTGCATAGGCCAGGTAAGGCTTCAGCGATAGCAACGTTTCAGTTAAGACCAGAAGAAAGTGTGGAAGCCAACTGTGGAGATACTTGGAGAAGAGCTTTGAGCTTTCCAGGCAGAAGATGCTCCAATCAATAGATTGCTAGCCCTGCCTTTTGTGCCATGAGGAAATAATAACTTAATGAGTCCTCGTTAATTTTAATGCATGCATGCAAAAAGGATAATTTTTTGTTTTTTTAGTTTTTTCCCCTCTCTTTTCTCTTTTTTAGTTTAAAGGGCAAATTATATCCTGGGCTTTCTCCCATTGGGGAAATGGAGAAGAAAAAAAGGGTTAAAGACAAGGTAACTCTTCACTGGGAATTAAAAGTAGGTTTTCCTTCAAATTTTTCTATAAACTTTTACCTGGACTTCTACTTTAACAAACCATGCTTATAACATCTTAGAAGACCAAAAAGTTGGAGAATTGTGCAATTTTAGAGAATAAAACATTGATATGACCTATATGGAATTTTTAAGTGCCAAAGTGTTTTGGGTGTAATAGATCTAAAAATGTTTGAAAGGGTTCAAATCTTACTCAAATATTAATGGTCTTCATTGTAATTCCCAAAGATTTATGATTATCTTCAGTAAGCCTCCTCTTCATATTGTGTCCAAATAGTGGGATGGCAGAAATTATTCTTTTAAAATTAAATTAAATTAAATTTTAAGTTCCAGGATACACGTGCAGAATGTGCAGGTTTGTTACACAGGTAAACACGTGCCGTGGTGGTTTGCTGCACCTCTCAACCTGTCACCTAGGTATTAAGCCCCACATGCCTTAGCTACTTATCCTGATGCTGTCTGTCCCCTTACCCTCCAAACAGGCCCCCGTGTGTGTTGTCCCTTCCCTGTGTCCAGTGTTCTCATTGTTCAGCTCCCACTTACAAGTGAGAACATGCAGTGTTTGGTTTTTCTGTTCCTGTGTTAGTTTGCTGAGGATAGAAATTGTACTTTTAATTCTAGATGTCACATTACGGAGGAGAGTGGAGTCTTAACTCTTCCCCAACAACAAAAATACTTTAAAAGGTCAACTTCTGTCATTTCGTTCAGAATTGGTTAGCTGTCTCCTCATCTTGTCTGTTTCATTTTTTGGGTATGGACAGGGTTGTGGTACCAGATGTGTACCTAGGCACACTATGGGTTGTGACACTTGATTTAGAAAACACTACTATTGGGACACACACAAGAGAATTAGAATAAAGCACTAGATGGACAGGGCTTTTCTCCCTGGAAAACTTCCAGAGGGGACGGTGCTCTTGACATTCCAGAGATAATGAAGAGAGTTTTCAAGACACTTTCTATTTCCATACGAGTTCCTTTGTATGCTGGGTTGCCTGCCATTATGTTTATGTAATTCTGACAGTGTTCTTAATGACACACTAACAGATTGTAAAACACGCTGCTGGCATTTACTTGTTTTTTATATTTTTAAAACAATGTCCTTCATGTAACAGTAGTTAAGCGCGGCAGAAGGACATCATTAGAGCCATGGTTAAACTGTAATTTACACCATTAGGAAGGCAGAAGCAATTTTTATTGCCTGGCAATTTTCTTGCTGAAATATTTGGACCATATGGCTCAATTTGTGTAATAACCTTAATTTCTGCACCCTTCAGGTCTGCCTCCATCTCCTACGGAATGGTTAAATGCGGTTTAGCAGAAAAGGCAACTGTCTATACTTAGAGAGTTGAGATTAATAACATGTCACGTCCTGTTTTTGGTGAAGGAATTCGAACAGCAGCCAGATGGTATCTCTACAAATAACTGTCAGGGGTCTTGATCTAATCAATACAATGTATTAATACATCTCCCTTTGCTGTCTCTCTAGGGGCTGGCGCACAACATCTGGAAAGAGTGGGGGGGAAGGGCCGCCAAGTAGAAAGCCGATTCTTTTCAGAATCAAACTGAGCCCAATTAATTTTTCATGTATCCTTGATAACTGTTTCATAATGAGCTATGCGTCTTGACGGATTTGGGGTTGGCAGAGCAGGCTGCCCCTGCTTTCTATCCCCATTCAGTCCACTTATAGAAACCAACCCATTAATCAAGCTATCTGGCATAAAACCTGAATCTCAGCTCAGCAAGAGATCAATAACCATCCTAAAAAAACACAGAACCAGCCACTAATGGGCACAGGTATCCAGCCATGACATTAGTAATTGCTTTAGCAAAAATAAAACTCTGTATCATAATCACCCAATAGGAACTTGGACAATAAAATTCATTACTTGTGTCTTGTCAAAAAGTAACATTTACATCCGTTAAAAAGATACCGTAATTTTACTATCTAGACATGACCATTATCTTTCAGTGTTAGACAAGGCACACTTTTGAATGGATTAAAACTCTCTGATTTTGTAATGTGAATATTTAATAATTCAAGTATCATATAAAATGTTTAAAAATGAGTTATTACACTTATTTTAAATTCAGAGTACCTAAGGGGTTCCTTAATACAATCTTTAGCCTAGCTGTATATGACACATGGTGAGCCCGCTGTGCTAAGAACTCTGATGTGCTATCAGATTGGTCAGATTTCGTTACTCTTTGGTGGGCTTAATGGTAAGATGCACAATTCAATTCATAGATTTTTATCACTTTCCCAAGTGGTGTGTTTTTGTCTCGAACTTTCACTCTTTTACCAAATTCAAGCCAGTTATATTACTTTTCAGTTGGCAAATGTCTTTTGGCTTGGCAGAGATTTCTACATACTATGGTAATTTCCGAAAGAGAGACCCAACGACTTTGTCTATGGAGAGGAATTCAGAGCCGAGGTGAGGAGATGAAGGAAACCCATTAACTGCTTGGTAAAACATTCCTTATTGGCTCCTAGACAACAAGTAGAAACCTGTTTTGTCCCTAGGACAGTCTGAGATTTTGATTAGAAAAAACTCCTGGGAAGTGCTGCCAAAAAGATAGTCATTCATTGGCTGATCATCTGATCAAACCCTGCCAAGATGATAGAAAGGTCTAAGGAATCATCCAGGAACTTTAAGCTGATGTCACATTCATCTTTTCTGACAACATGACTAAGAATCATGATGCCTATGTTTGCTCTGTCAATGGTTTGTGGTTCCATAGAATGAGTGCTGGGCTTGGACTAAGGAGTATGGGTTAAGAGTCCTCCTGAGTTCTTTTAACTATTTACAAGTACAATCAATATCATGCATGACCAAATGATTGCTTATTACATTGTAATTTGTCTCTTTTCTTATTGTTTTTCCAAAAACAACACAAGCCCTAGAGAAAAAAGACTATTCTTTGTTTGCATCTGTTATAGCTTCTGGACACAGTAGATTCTCAAAACATAAATCTACCCTTTTGAGATGATGAAAAGCTGATTAATGGAGGAGCCCAATAGTATTTCTTGGTCTTGATCACTGAATTAGATTTGTCTTGATCCTCAATTGCAAATAACTTGCAGTTTTCATATATTCATGAGATTACAGAGAAGCAATAGCCCAGGCTTTCAACTTTAATTTTGTTTGCTGATGTCCAGTGTAGATAAACAGAAAATACCCTGACAACAGAGTATTTGTAGTGGAGTTGCATAACATCAGGTGAGAAAGTTATTTAAACAACCAAATTACATAACTAGATAATATCTGAAATTTTGAATCCAAAATACATGGCATCCATACATTCTAATTTGTGTGTAGTCATTATCAAAGTATTTACTTTATATAATTTAAATCCTCTGTGACAAAGATAGAAGATAGTTGCTATTCTGGAGCCTTCCAGTCCATAGATATGATCAACATGTCAGCAGTTCTAACTTAGTATTACCTAGGCTCAGCACTAACAAGATGTTTCACCTTAAAAATTATATTGAGATAAAAAGATTCATTTGCAAACCCATCACATATGTATTCACAGGTGGTGGGTGTGGGTCATTGCATTTGGATTAAAAAGCAAATGTCTCTCTCTACATGAGAGGTCACTAGCTTGTGTAAGGCAAAATCTTTTCACTGTTCAGCATAATTAGAATATTCCACCAGTGGCTTCAGTAATTTAAAAATCACAGTATTGTTGTAATATTTTTCTAGGCTTCAGGAGCTCACAATTGTTTGGCCCAGTGAAATCTGGGAACACTAGAGAAGTTATCACCCATCAAGGTAATTACTTTCAAGTTGAAATAATTACTCTATCAATGTTAATGGTCTTTCAACTTCAATAAAGCACTCACCTGCCGATAATCACAGCTAACCTCTTGCTCTAATGCAATTCCCTCTCTATTTAGTAGGTTATATTACAGCCGTTACAGTGGTCACTTGTCCTGAACAGCTGCTGAATTTCACTTTGATCAGCTGTGAACCATAAAAAAATTGGTCATCTGTGTATGATTTCCCCCTCACCCATAAGCCCTTGCAGAGCTAAGGATATGATCTCTTGGCTGTAATAGGGTACTTTGGGGGGAGCCATCTTGTCTTAGGTAGTGGCTACTTTCCATTTGTGACAAGAGCAGAGTAGTTCAATTAACTTCTGCCCTTCACTGCCGTTTACAGCTTGCTGCCCCTGCTAAATGGCATATATTCTGAATTTACGGCCTGGGCCTGTTAGTATGTGGACTAGCTGATTTTACTTTCAGGTACATTTTTGACAAGGCTCCACGGGATTCTTAGGTGTCTAAAGAAGGTTTCCTTATAAGTTGGTTAAAGGCCAGAAAATAGCAACATACTAACCCACAGGTCAAATAATCCCCACCAACCATCCCACATGTACTGATAAACTACTATTTGGCAAAGGGGAGGTAGGTAGCTGCCAATGTGGCAGAATCCATTTGTGTGATTTGAGACGTGTTTGTATGTGTGTGTGTGTGTGTGTGTGTGTGTGTGTGTGACTAAAAGACCTCATCATGTTCTGCTGATACAATCCTAGATCTAAGGAAAAGGGCAGGTCCTAAGAGTGTCATGGCTGGTAAACAGAACTACATATAAGGTGGAAATATCCTAAGAAGGGCTTTTAGAGTGGCAGGCATGTGATGTTATTGGGGCAGGGGAGCCAGGGATAAGACCGTAATAAACCTCAGGAGACTCCCCCGCAAAAAAAAAGCATGTTCTTGCTCCAGGTAGTTTAGAAAGGAAATAGAACCTAATCCAGTATTTGGAAAATTACATGGAAATTGACAGTGTAGTATCAGAAAACATTTAAATTTGCAAGCTCAGAATTTTATTGCAAGGCGAGAAACACTTAAAATGTATAAAACATAAGGTTTTTCACTCATGACCAAATTAGTACAGTTGCCTATACAAACCAGAACCTTATATACAACTGCTAATTTATTCTGGTCTCTGTTATTTCAAAAAGAAAGACTGCAAAAGGTTTATAGTCTATTTATATTGCCATTTACGATACTTTGCATATGCATTAATTTATTAGTCATTGAAGCAGCCCTATGAGATAAGTAACATTTTAGTTCAGACTTGATGAGTAAGAAGGAGGACAGATGAATTATAGGAGCATGAGCCATCATTCCAGGAGGAGGGATTAACATATGTGAACCGCCTAATGTGGTCTTCAAGTGGAAAAATTTAAGCTATGGTTTGGAAATAGAATCAATAGCACTTAGTGAAGGACTGATATGGAAGAAAGGAAGAGGGAGGACTCAAAAATGATCTGGCTTGCCCAACTAGAAAGATGATAGGGCCATTTAGTTATGTAACAGGATGTGAAATAGGACTGTATTGGAGAATAATGAGTACACTTTAGAAAAACAGGTAGTAAGTAACTCTAGTGGAACAGCCAGACATATCACTGCAGGACTTATGGAAAAAACAGACTTCAAGCTTCATCTTCCTATGAAGATCTATGTAAACAACCTATATGAGAAGATCCAAGTTCATGAAAAAGAAAATTAAGGAAGGGGAGACAGTGGAGAAGAAAGAGGCTTTGGTTATATCCTTCCCACTTCAGGGAGGGAATGGGATTTCTCCATGCTCCCTTTCAAGGCATACAAGGAATGTTCAAGAGAAACACTTGAAGAAATTGGGAGTGTTACAAGAAAAGTGAGATGAACAGTCTGCTCTTGGCAAGAGGCTTCCTATTGCACTGATGAAACTAGTAGGACAATTTTGATGAAATGACTAAGGTGGAAAAAGTCTTCTGAATTCCTTAAGTGATCCCAGAGTTGTGGGATAATAGCCTAACACAGAAGCTAATACTGTATCCTAGTCAACGAATTTCAAAGTTGGGAGACTCACTAGGTGTCATCCAGCATGGCAGGTCAAGTAGAGAATATAGTACTGGACAAGCTACACCTTCATTATTTGGTAAAACCAAAGTTTTCTGCAGTCCCAATGGGTGCCAAGAAAGGAATGAGTTTTGTCAACATGGTAGGACTTGATATTGGCTGCCTGCTTGGGAGAGGGGCCCTCAGAGGCAAAAAAGGTTGTAGGGTGTACTTCTTGGACAATAACAAATAGGGGTGTAAGATATTAGCTAGAGAGTGTATTGCCTGCATCAGAGAACTATGAGGCATGGAATTTCCTATGGGAACTCCTGTGTAACCCACAAAGAAAATCCCATGAGGCATCTGCCCACTCAAAATTAATAGAAGATTAATTAGAGCAATATTGTTGAGTAAAGCTCTGTTACTTTTTGTCTAATTCTTTATTTTCATGCCATGATCCTGGGGAAATAAATAAGAGAAAAAAGAGGGAACTAAAGAAAGAGGAAAATGACCATGCCCTCTTTCTCCCATCGTACATCCTTAAACACAAATCAGGTTATAATTTAGACTGTAGTTTTTTTGTTTGTTTGTTTGTTTTGAGACAGTCTTACTCTGTCACCCAGGTTGGAGCACAATGGTGCGATCTCGGCTCACTGCAGCCTCTACCTCCCAGGTTCAAGCAATTCCCCTTCCTTAGCGTCTCGATTAGCTGGGATTACAGGTACCAGCTGCCATGCCCAGCTAATTTTGGTATTTTTACTAGAGACAGGATTTCACCACATTGACCAGTGACCAAGCTGGTCTTGAACTTCTGATCTCACGTTATCTGCCCACCTCAGCTTCCCAAAGTACTGAGATTACAGGCATGAGCCACAGCGCCCAGCCTAGACTGGAGTTTTTTTTTTTAAAAACACCTGAAATAAATCTTGATCCCTAGTTGCATTGGTCTTTGTCACTGAAAAGTGACTGGAAAACCATGGGACCTGCCTTAGATGTTATTGATTGGTGAGCAAGGGAGTGCTGATGGAGTTTGCTGGGATAAAGTAGTTGGAGAAAAATATAGCTCTTTCAAAGAAGTAATTATATAAAATTCAAAAAGACTTACATGGTTTTCATCCCCAACAATATTGAGCAAAGGGTCGATTCTCGATATGTATTTATGACTTTCAGGAATAAATTAGACAAAATGGCTAAAGATTATGTAAGGCTAGTGAATGAAAAGTTAATATTAAACCAAAAATATCATTACAACTAAAAGGTTTTGCCATGGACAGTGGCTCAAGCCTGTAATTCCAACACTTTGGGATGCCACAGTGGGAGGATCTCCTGAGGTCCAGAATTTGAAACCAGTTGGGGCAATTTAGTGAGATCTCTACAAAAAATTTTAAAAATTAGCTGGGCATGGTGGCATGCACCTGTAGTCCCAGCTACTTGGGAGGCTGAGGTGGGAGGATCACTTGAGTGCAGGACGTCAAGGCTGCAGTGAGCTATGATGGTGCCACTGCACTGCAGCCTGCATGACAGAGCAAGACCCTGTCTCTTAAAAAAAAGGGTTATGCCAACAAATATTCATTATTTTGTATGACAGTTACTCACCCATGTTTTGTATCTTTTATATAAAAGAATGATACAGTTATTTCTTATTATAAAAGGTGAAAATCTCAGTTCATAGAACTGACACAGGAAATATGATAATCATTATTACCAAATTTTTCTTCACATCAGAAAGTCACCAAAGGAGTCATTTTAGAAAGCTATGTCTCCCAGAGTGTTTCTGTTGTCTAATAAATGGGCCTGGGGAGAAAAGGCTAAGATCATCAAGTTTAAAAGAGCTGCAGCTAATTTAAGATCATATGTAAAGAACAGTAATATTTTATGTTATCTAAGCCAAAATGAAAATGAGATTAAAAATAAATGTTACCTGTTTACTCACACACTCTTTATAGCATGACAATTGTGAAATATCTATTTTATTATTATTATTATTTTTTGCCACGTATCTACTTAATGGTAAAGATATATGAAACAACCACTTGAGGAAATTCTGACTACCTCCTCCTTGACATTGGGAAAAGAAGCTTGGCAACTAGAATCTAGAAACTAGAGTTAGTAATTCTGAATTTTATTCCCAGATTGGAAGCCAATTTTTAGTGACCCATATAACGCTTATTTCTCAGCACCTTATGCTTGATTCTACACGGAGTGAAGTACCATTTCTAGGCAAATGCATAATCTGGGCTTGAGGTTTTACAACCCCATGGAACAAGTAAGGATATACCTAGAGCACAGATAATAGGTAAACCACCTTTGCCTTTAAAATCCCAAATTCTCAGATTTATTTCTGCCAGCACAATGGCAGGTGCCAGTGAGAAAAAGCAAACAAACCCAAATGGTGGTAGCAATATCGCCAACCTTGCCAGGAGTGTTCCCTGTAAATACCACCGTGGAACTCCTGCATGCCAAGCAAGGCTAAATACAGTTTCTTTCCTGACACCGCACAATTCATCACAGAGCTAATTGGGAAGGATGTTTAAGGCCTTCAAACTAAAGCCTGTTTTCAATAATGGAAGGTATTGGTCTAAGGAGACCCCAAGAATCTTGATCTCCCTCTCTCTCCCTTAGAAAGACCTACATAGAGATGAGTAGGGAGGTGAAACTTTTCATGAGGTTGGGAGAGCAGCTAGTGATGCATTAAAACCCACACTCTTTCCATTTCTCTGCTCCTGCTGCCTCTGCTGCTGTTCCTGCCAACACATACGCTTCTCACCCCCATGGAGGGCCCCCACTGCCAGTTCTCCATCCACTGCCACCACAAGCAGAATTCATGCCTCCACTGCACCTGTTTTATGTGGCTCTCTCAGCAACATCCACCTGTCTATAAACAACTCTGGGGGGACCTTGGGGCAAGCTAGGGATGGCACCACAACATGGGCAATTTATTGGGGGCCTCTTGTGCAGAGATGAAATCTTAATAAACAAGGGACTAATGCATGAGCTAATGCTAATTGCATTAGCATTACCTCTTGCGAGGCTGTGGATTGAACTGCACTCCTGCAATTGTGGGAATGCACTCTGTGCCTCATTAATGGAGAAAGCAGTGTAGTTCCTTTGCCCTGAAGAATTTTAGCCCGAGTGGCCAATAAACAAAATCTTGAAAATTTTCATACTGCAGGCACAGAAGGGAAAGAAGACAGTAAAGTTGTTTAGCTGGTGCAGAAATTAGATAAACAGTAAGTAGATCTAGGAAGGTATTTGGAAAGTGATTTAAAATGGAGTCTTCTTCTACAACCCCTGTGGACAACAATATAGAGATTTCTCAAAGTAGAATTACCATTTGATCCAGCAATCTCACTACTGGCCATCTACTCAAAGGAAAATAAGTCATTATACTAAAAAAGATACCTCCACTTATATGTTTATCACAGCACTATTCACAACAGCAAAGATATTGAATCAACCTAAGTGTTCATCAGTGGATGACTGGATAAAGAGAATGTGAGATACATACACACACACACACACACACACACACACACATACACACATCTTGATTTCCATTTCCATTTTCCATATTTACTAAATGGGAATAATTTCACATGCTGTAGAATGTAATATATATATATGAATATATATAGAATGTAAAATATACATATATCTCACATTCTAACTAAAGCCTGTTTTCAATAATGAAAGGTATTAGTCTAAAGAGAACCCAAGAATCTCTCTTTAGTGACATATATATATATATACATATATATATATATA
>PVKP010033908.1:0-24665 GCA_004027715.1 Plecturocebus donacophilus | reverse complement strand
TCCGTAATGGCGGGTTGCCTCGGCAACGGCAGGCTGCCTCCGCAATGGCGGACTACCTCTGTAGTGGTGGAGTGCCCGTAATGGCGGACGCCCCTCCCCCACAGAACTGGACCGTCCCGGGTTCAGCTGTGCCCGCTGTGAAACTCTTAACCAAGAGCGCTTCCAATGGCTGTTTTAGCCGAGCCTGATCACCTGGCTCACTGTCTCAGAGCCTTTTTTTAGTTGAATGGGCGACTCCCAGGTGTTCCAGTCACCTGTTGAAAAGGCGCCGGGATCTGTGTGATTTCCCCTGCGGGGACACACTGCGCAGGCTGAAACAGCGGCGCTGAGATTCGTAGCGGTTTTTTACCTGGGAATCTCCTGGGCTGGCTCCCTGATTCAGTCCCCTTTTTAATCCGCCTTCCCGTAGCTCCACTCGCCAGTTCAAAGGGCACACAGACCAGTGGATTTTGTGCGGAGAACCGCCGCGCCGGGGCGCCGGCAAAGCAACAACGCCGGCCGAAACAGCCGAGCCGGCCAAACAGCCGCGCTGGCGACCCGTGGGGCTGCTCCGCCTGGGGATCTCCTGGTCTGGGGGTAATAAAAATCCGTCTGGAAATGCGGCGTCCACTCACCCTCTGCACTTTCACTGGGAGCTGCAATCCTGAGCTGCTCCTATGCGGCCATCTTGGATCCGATCAACTCTTTTTTTTTTTTATCATCTTCAATGCATCTACTTCCAAATTTTTTGCTCCAGTGGTGTGCTGGAACTTCTGCAGTGTACTACTGGACTCTCATAAAGGTGCTCTTATCCATGAATGGTTATCAGCGCTTCTGTATGCTTCGGTGGAAAGATAATAAAAACGTCTATTCTGCCATCTTGCTGATGTCATTCCTATCTAATACTTCTATAGTGCTAAATATAAAGAAACATTGACTCATGTAATAGCACCACACAAAAATTCTGTGAGGTGGGCAATATTATTATCCCCTTTTCATAGATGAGGAAACTGAGGCTCAGAGAAGCTCAAGGTCTCACAGCAAGTGAGCCAGGTAGGCTTCAGATTTGAATCCAGGTACTCTGGCTCCTGATGCTGTGTGTGCTCTTAGCCGCTTCATTACACTATTACAGAATAAATCTGCAAACAGTTTGTGATCCGTAGTTAATGTTATAGGTAGGAAAAGAAATGGAAAAAAAATGAATAATTAAATAAATGTTAGACAAGTGAAGTAAGAAGTAGCTATAGAAGTTACAAAATGTTTTTCTGTCCTTATAGTTGTGCACATCTGGGTCAAGTGAAGCAAATATAATACCTCTTGTTCCTCCAGAGAGTCACATGATCATGGCTTACTTTCCCTTATAAACTATGTGTACTTTAGAACAAACATATTGCCACTGAGTAAAAATTACAGTGTTACTTAAAAAGAGAAAAGTGAATTATTTCAGAAGTTATACCCACCAAATAAGCTATTTTTAAACAATTAATTT
This sequence comes from Plecturocebus donacophilus, assembly GCA_004027715.1. Lineage (NCBI taxonomy): Eukaryota > Metazoa > Chordata > Mammalia > Primates > Pitheciidae > Plecturocebus > Plecturocebus donacophilus. The sequence continues at coordinate 23,197 of PVKP010033908.1, read as the reverse complement.
CACAAGAGTACCAGAAGCCTAAATATACTTTCAAAATAACCTTCAGACACCAAGCGAATTTATACAAGGCACAGTTTGACAAATCTAACTCTAGCTTTCCATTGTTAGCCTCAAAGCCAAGTCCATATGAATGCTGGGTGGTAGAAAGCTCAGAGGGCTGCTGCATGTTTGAGCTCTTCCTGGGGCTCTGGATTCTGACCTCTGAACACTGTGACAAAGTAGAGCCCCACTCTGAAGGGAATGGGCAGCAAAGGCACCTGAATTTCCTACCCTCCACGTGCTGTGCTATCGCCTAATTTTTATCTATCTCTTAGGAGCCAACGACAAACGATTCAGGTGAATCCCAAGTTGTATCTTTAGGGTTCTCAGAAAATGAGAGGTTTTTATGTCTGAGTACACAGTGGGAGAAAATGTAACTGATGTTCATTTTATTTATTTTTATATTTTAAGGGCTTCTAAGCCTAAAGACTTTAAGCATGCTGACCTGCCTGGAGAGCCCTGACCTATGCACAACCCTACTTGCAAAACCCTGTGCTGATGATCCAAAGACATTTCAGATCATAATTTCAGGGTCACCAACACTTGCGGTTATTATAAATACTTTTGAAGCAAATGAAGACTAGGAAAGATTAAAAAATCTTTAAGGTATAAATTCTACTGAAGCAAGAAGAGATTGCATCTCATCTGAAGAAAGTCCTATAAACTTCAACCACTTAAAACTTTATGATAGATATAAAAACAATCTCAAAAAAGGAAGTAGTTCTGTGTATGACTCAGAGAATAAAAGATTACGGCATTTAGTCATAAGATACTTTGACAGGCAGTTGTTTCAGTGAAAGCACACTGTGAGTCTTACAGCTTGGACCAGTCGTAAGATACTTTGACAGGCAGTTGTTTCAGTGAAAGCATACTGTGAGTCTTACAGCTTGGACCAGTCATCCATTTAATTAGTGTCACTGTTTCCTACTCTTGCCAATACTGTGTCAAGCACTGAAGACATAGTGAACAAGACACCAGTTCTGCCTTCTTGGAGTTTGTAGCTATTTTGGGGACAGGCAGGTAAACAGGCAACTTTAATTCCCACACTTAGGTTGAATGTAGTATGGTGCAGTACCACACGGGATGCCTGATACATCTAGAGTTATAAAGTAGAGGGGGGTGGAGATGCAGGTGGTGATAGTGAAAGTGGAAAGCATTCCAGGAAGAAGCAGAAGAAACAGGCAGTTGAGAAAGAGCTTTGTGGACTAAAGCAACTACTAGTAAGTTCCATTTGGCTAAAATCTATAGTTGCGGATGAGGTACTAGGTAAAGATGAGATTGAAGAAATGATCGGGTTAGATTTGAAGGTTCTTATAAAACTAGTTGAGGAGATCCTCTCTATTCCTAAGCCAGTGTGGAGTGTGGATAGGTATGCCATTGATCTGGTCAGCCTTTCTCCTACTCATTTCAGGAGTAGCTGGCAGGGCTGGCTTCATGGGCATATGAGCAGTATAGTTACACAGGGCCCTATGCTTAGAAGAGTCCTGATCTGGGAGCTTAATGCTACCTGGTCACCATCTTCAAATTCTTAATAATTGTATTTTGGAATTTGTGTTTTGTAAATAATATCTGAATGGACAATGGGCATATGCAAGAAGCTTGGAGCCTCAACTCAGGGAGAGTCTTGCCTCCTGCTACCTCCCTGAGAAAACTTCTCAGCCACATGCTCTCCTGCCTCTGATATCCCATGCCGCACCTCACATCAGCCCCAGAGGCTCTTTGTCCCTCACAAGGGCATGGGTATGAGTGTGGGGAAGGCAAGGTTATGTGCTTTCACTCTGTGGAATCCCTAGATGGGCATGGCAGTGGCTGTCCCTACCGTCAGACTGGTATCCGGTAGGCAACCGTGTGTCTTAGTAGGGGCGATCCCCTTGCCCATTCCTGATCTATGTACCGAGTGTGTCCTGACATGGAGGTTTAAACATCTGTAAGCGTCATCCTTCTGCTGTGGGTTGGGGCAGCAGGCCATGGGAAGAATACCGGCTGGAATTCCCCAGGCTCCATTTATCTGTTAGAGTGTTGCTTCAGCAGCTTGGGGGAGGAGGAAACTGTTGACCAGCAGGCCCAAGTGAGTATAGCACATGTAGCAGGCAGAGGCCCCAGGTGTCTGGGAGAGTCTGCACTTTTCCTATGAGTGTCCCATGTTGAGACTGCTCTCAGCTGGTTCTGTCCTTAGGGATCCTCTCTTTCTCCTTGCAACTTCCTGAACCTGGTTTGTCTCTTCTGGCCAACTCAAAGCACCTTCCACAAAATAAGAACTGTGAAATTTTGGTGATTCTGCATATGGGTTAAATACTCTCATATTTGCAGTTCAAACTGATATCACACAATATAAAGAGGAATGGCAAAACTTATGCTAGTAACTTAAAACCTTTCATTTTTCTTTAATCAGAATGACATAAAATTACAAATAAACACTGTGACAAGTCAACAGTGATGGGTAACAAAGGAAAACACCTGTGTATACTTTTACTGACACTATTTTCCTTCTTTTTGAACAAGAGGTCCCACATTTTCATTTTGCACTGAGTTAGCAAATTATGCAGGCAGTACTCGTAGCTGGAAAACACAACTAGACCTAATAAGTGGGGTGGGGAGAAGTTAAAATCTGATATCATCTATAGTTTAGGATGACTAATGATTCTAAAGCAGTGTTTCTCAAACTTTATCCTGCATTAAAATCACCTAAAAGGCTTAATAGAATGCAGATGACAGGTTCCCCACCCGTAGAGTGTCTGACTTGGTAGGTCTGAATGTGACTTCACAATTCTAACTAGTTCCCAGGTGATGCTGATGCTTCTAGTCTTGTGAACACTTATCTAATGCTGTGCGCCATTGTTTGCACCTGCCTAGGAGGAGCCGGTGCAGGCTTAGATGTGGAGAGATGGTAGTGAAGCATCGAGGAGAGCTCCTTCCTTGAGTGAAGATTGACAGAGATAGAGGGGGACACAGAGGGAGAAAGGCCCAGGAGATGAACACTATCCACTTTACAATTTTGGCCAGGCCCAGGAGCAACCCACTGCTTAACTCTAGGGCTATTTCAACCACCCCCTGCCCCATGGAGCAAAGAGAGAAGCCACTGGGGGTCTACAGTTTGATGCTTTAACTGCTCAGGTGTAGCAAATGTCTAAGATCATGGTTGGGAAGGTAAGTGTGAATGTATACAGTTTTAGAAGAGAGGAAATGAAATTATCTCTGTTTGCAGACTACATGATTCTCTATTTAGGAAATGCCATCATCTCAGCCCAAAAACTTCTGGAACTGATAAGCAATTTCAGCTAATTCTCAAGATACAAAATCAATGTGCAAAAATCGTAAGCATTCCTTTATACTAACAATAGGCAAGCAGTGAGCTATATCATGAACTCCCATTCACAATTGCTACAAAGAGAATAAAACACCTAGGAATACACCTAACAAGGGAAGTGAAGGACCTCTTCATGAAGAACTACAAACCACTGCTCAAGGAGAAAAGAGAGGACACAAACAAATGGAAAAACATTCCATCCTCATGGATAGGAAAAATCACCATAGTGAAATGGCCATGTTGCCCAAAATAGTTTATAGATTCAATGCTATACCCGTCACGCTACCATTGACATTCTTCACAGAATTAGAAAAACACTATTTTAAATTTAATATGGAATCAAAGAAGAGCCCGTATAGCTAAGACAATCCTAAGCAAAAAGAACATAGCTAGAGACGTCATGCTATCTGACTTTATACTACAAGGCTATAGTAAACAAAACAGAATGGTACTGGTACCAAAACAGACATAAAGACCAATGGAGCAGAACAGAGACCTCAGAAATAACACACACATCTGGAAACATCTGATCTTCGCCAAGCCTGACAAAAACAACAATGAGGAAAGGATTCCCTATTAAGTAAATGATGTTGGGAAAACTGGCTAGCCATGTGCAGAAAACTGAAATTGGACCCTTCCTTATACCTTATACAAAAATTAACTCAAGGTGAATTAAAGACTTAAATGTAAAACCCAAAACTATAAAAACCCTAGAAGAAAATGTAGGTAATATCATTCAGGACATAGGCATGGGCAAAGACTTCATGACAAAAATGCCAAAAGTGATTGCAACAAAAGCCAAAACTGACAAATGGGATCTAATTAAACAAAAGAGTTTCTGCACAGCAAAAGAAACTATCATCAGAGTGAACAGGCAACCTACAGAATAGGAGAGATTTTTTGCAATATACCCATCTGAAAAAGGTCTATTATCCAGAATTTACAAGGAACTTAAACATATTTACAGGAAAAAAACCTCATCAAAAAGTGAGCAAAGGATATGAATAGACATTTCTCAAAAGAAGATATTTATATGGCCAACAAACATGAAAAAAAGTTCAACATCACTGATCACTATAGAAATGCAAATCAAAACCACAATGAGATACCATCTCATGCCAGTCAGAATGGCGATTATTAAAATGTCAGGAAACAATAGATACTGGTGAGGCTGTGGAGAAATAGGAATGCTTTTACACTCTTGCTGGGAATGCAAATTAGTTCAACCATTGTGGAAGACAGTGTGGGGATTCCTCAAGAATCTAGAACCAGAAATACCATTTGACCCAGCAATCTCATTACTGAGTTTATACCCAAAGAATATAAATCATTCTACTATAAAGACACATGCATATGTTTATTGCAGCACTATCTACAATAGCCAAGTCGTGGAACCAACCCAAAATCCCATCAATGGTAGACTGGATAAAGAAAATGTGGTACATATACACCGTGAGATCATGTCCTTTTTAGGGACATGGGTGAACCTGGAAGCCGTCACCCTCAGCAAACTAACACAGGAACAGAAAACCAAACACTGCATGTCCTCACTCATAAGTGGGAGTTGAACAATGAGAACACACGGACACAGAAAAGGGAACAACACATACCAGGGCCTATTGAGGGGTGGGGGATTGAGGGGAGGGAACTTATAGGACAGGTCAATAGGTGCAGCAAACCACCATTGCACATGTATACCTGTGTAACAAACCTGCACGTTCTGCACACGTATCCCATTTTTTTTTAGAAGAATTTAAAAAAAAAATACAGCATGTAACAGACAAACTGTTGAAAATGAAAAATATAGAGCAAATTCTAAAAGCAGCCATAGGGAGTGAAAGATCTGTTACTTTCAGGATCACAACAGTAAGAATTATGGATGACTTCTTAATATTAGAAACTTATGAATGGCAGAAAACAATGGAGTGACATCTTTGAAGTGCCTGGAAGAAAAAAAAAAAAAAACTAATTGCCAACCTACAATTTTATACTGAGAGAATATCCTTAAAAAAAAAAAAGGCAAAATAAGGATGGTTCCAGACAAATCTGAGAGACTTTACTACCAGCAGACCTACATGACAAGAAACATTAAAACTTCTTTAATCTGAAGGAAAATGATCCCATTTAGAAGCATGGAATTATAAGAAAAACTGAACAGCACTCAAAAAAGGTAAAGATGTGAGTAAATATAAAAGATTGTTGTCTGTTTGGCAACAATGATAACAATGTCTTGTGAGGTTTATAAATTCTATAGAGGTAAAATGTAGCAATAATAGCATAATAGATGGAAGAGTAAGCTGAATTGAACTATCATAAATATCCCATATTGTTGAGGACATGGTAAAAGTATTAATTTAAGGTAGTTGCAGTAAGTTAAAGATGTATTTGTAATATTGAGTACACATGGACACAAAGAAGAGAACAATAGATACCAAGGACTACTTGAGGGCAGAGGGCAGGAGGAAGATGAGGATTGAAAAACTACCTATCATGTACTATGCTTACTACCTGGGTGACAAAATAATGTGTACACCAAACATCCATGACACATAATTTACCCTTATAACAAACCTGCAAACGTACCCCTGAACCTAAAATAAAAGTTGGGAAAAAGTGTAAAACCATCTAAAGAAAAGGCTGTATAATTTTTAGTATATATGTAATAATTAAGATTGTGAAATAACTTCATATCAACAGTGAAGAATAATTTTTGTTATTGCTTCTGGTTTTGCACTGGATATTTAAATAAATTATATTTAAGGTTTAAAAATATGTGTTTGGACTGGGTGCTGTGGCTCATGCCTATAATCCCATCACTTTGAGACCCTCAAGGTGGGAGGATCACTTGAGGTCAGGTGTTCGAGACCAGCCAGGTCAACACGGTAAAACCCCATCTCTACTAAAAATACAGAAATTAGTTGGGCATGGTGTTGCATGCCTGTAATCCCAGCTATTTGGGAGGCTGATGCAGGAGAATTGATTGAACCCGGGAGGTGGAGATTGCAGTGAGCCGAGATCATGCCACTGCACTCCAGCCTGGGCAACAGAGTGAGACTCTGTCTCAAGAAAAAAACAAGTGTTTGTAATTTCTAAGATAACCATTAAAATATTGATGCTAATTGGTATAAGTGCAAAACTGATAGAGGTGATAACATAAAATAATGGATTATTTAAATAATAATAAAATAGAGCTAAACTAATCAATTTATAGACAGCCTAAAGAATACAGAAAGAGATCTCAGCATACATTCAAATGTCTTTTCAAAATCAGTCTCCTGAAATGGTATTATATGGAGATGAAATACATATATATAAATACATATATATATGTACATACTTTTCTTAGTTGAAGATAATTAATGGCCCCTCCTCTTTACCTTGATTTTTCTGGTCTTCAATTTTTTATCTTGTGATGTGGTTTTTCCTGGGCCCACTCCATTTTCTCCTCATCTTTAAGGGATGCTTTCCAGAAGTGGGCATGACACTTCAGGGATGATCTGATTGTGCTAAAATGGGATGGAATTGTGATAACTTCAAGTTTATCGGTTATCTTTAGAAGATTCTTTCTATGTACACTGAGCTTAGAGATAATGGAAACCTGTATCATTCCATGCTTGATCCTATTCACCCTCTATCCTCATTCTACAAGTTGGTCTGTGTCCCCAAATTCAAGAACTCGAGGTAGAACCTTTTCTCCCATTGGATCTGTGCCATAATTTTAGCCTGGATTACTCTTGTACCCAGAATCTGTCGTTCCAATACATTTGCTAAACTCCACCTATCACATTCTTTGAATTTAACAGGCATGCTTTCAAGAGTTCATAGCAGAAACATGGGACAGGATAGGCTCAAAAGTTCAGATTATGTAAGTTCTCTGACAATGAGAATTGTAGATTGCAAAGAGTCAGCTAAAGAGAGTCCTTAAAGTCCAGTATAGGTAAAACAAGTCCTCATCTGCCAAGGTTGCTTGGGTTTCATCCAGTTAGTGATTCATTGAAATAGAGTAGTAAACAAAACAAAGACACTCTGGGGAAGAAGAGGCAGCTAAGATTTTTTCTCTGTGGAAATGCCATTGAGGCCATACTTGACCTCATCAAGTAATTCACCTTCTCAGTTCTCCTACTCCCTGAATACAAGAAGCCATCTTAAAGGGAGTTTTACAAGCTGTTTCCTTTTCCCTCTTGCTCTTTTTACCTCTGGAAAATTCCTGCTTACCTTTCAAGTACCAATTCAAATATTGCTTTCTCTCTATTGTGTCCTTGACTCTCTACCATCATCCTCTACTCCCACTACAGGGATAAATACTAGTTTGCTCATAGTTGCACACAAACAGTAGTTTGTTCCTCTAGCATAATATTCATTATGATATGTTGCAGTCAATGATTTATGTGTATGACTCACTAGTTTGGGTACTTCTGAAGAGCAGACTTTGGGTCTAACTTGTCTTTGTTTCCTCAGCAGCTTGCATAGGGGTTGGCCCATAAGAAGTGCTCAATAAATGTTTATTAAATGAAAAAAAAAACCTTTCAAATTAAAGTTTACTCTAAAGTGGTTTAGTTTGGGGTTTTAACATTATTAAGTTGAGCAGTCCTTTCTAAAATCTCACCTAAGAGGCCAGGAGCATAAACTTTGTTTGAATTTTTTAAATGTTAAAATTAAAAAAAAACACAGACAAATGTTATACCCAATTCTCCTGTTGCTATGCTCTGAAATGGGAATGGGATTCTCAGAGTCATTTCTGTCTTTTTGTAATTGATTGAAAGACTAGTCTCAAAGTATTTGGCCGTGGAGTGAGGGACCCAGTATTCTACTCAGTTAGATCAAAAGGTTGAAATTCTTTAGCCATTGGGTAGAGTCCCAAAGGGAAAATAATATGAAGAACCAAAAGGAAGAGGCTACATATATATATTTTATATACATTGTATATATGTGCATAAAATATATATGTATACATATATACAATGTATATAAAATATATATACATATATAGTTTATGTATATAAAATATATATACATATATAGTTTATGTATATATACATATGCCATTGAATTTGGCCACTCTTTTCTACCGTATATGTATAGTAGTGGCCAAATTCATTGACATGTGTTCACTTCTGATTATAAAATCCTCCTAATGCATGTGAGTATGTGTGTTTGTATGTATGGGGAGCGGGGAACTGAGATGTGGGAGGACAAAAGAAGATGAGGCCTCAAAGAGAAGCCACAGATAGTAGCCAAAGCCTGGTACATGGAAGCTGCACCGTGAATACTACTGATTGTTTGAATTTATGAATAAGTGAATAAATGAATGTGTGAGTGAATGATCTGTCTGTGAGTTCAACAGAGAGATCTACTTTTTGTGATGGAGGATAAAAGAATTCTAGCGTTAGAAGAGAAATTAGAGAAGAGAAAAAAGTGAAATAAAAGCATAAGATGTGGCAAAAAAAAAAAGAAAATAAGAAAGAGAACAGAAGGGTGTATTCAGTGGTTGGAGGGAAACTTTTAAATGTGTGTTTACCAAAGTAGGTTCATTGACATGATCTAATGTATTGGAAAATCCATCTAACTTTACCTACTAAAAATTAAAGAGTTTAATAAATAGCTATCTATGAAATATAGAGTTAGGAAAAAGAGTTTAATTCATACAGTGACAAGTTTATAAGTTAGACATCTATTACTGCACAAATAAGGTAATGTGTCTCCAGTACACTCAGTCGGCTGCTATTTATCCAGGATCAGCTGCTATAGAAGTTTTATCCATGATACCATTAGGCACAGAACTAGAAAAATTGAGTTGATTATTTCCTTCAGAAAGAATTCCTGTTAAGGAAATGCTCAGAGTTTTAAACATTACATCCACAAAGTTGCTCGGCCTTTCTGATTTGATTGGATAAATCAATCAATTTGTCAGAAAGTAGCTCTGGTGTGTCCAGGTGCTCTGTGAAGTCGACATGAAATATCCCTGAAAGTATGCTACTCCATACACTTCTGTACAAAGTCATAACACTTTGAAAATCTTTTTACCAATTAACTAAATTTATACTATTTTTCAAGGAAATGTTATGCAGCATCCTGTTTGAAACTTTTAAAGAGCCTGGTGTATGATTTTCAATTGAGAATAAATGTATATGTAGTAAAATCTTAATAAAGTGGATCCTATTTAACTATAACAACAAATTAAATTTAGGTAAAAAAGACAAATGAGAAGAAAAAAACTAAGATCAGGGGATTTACTTATGAAAATAATTTTAAAAAATTTATTTCTTGTAGAAATTCAGATTAGACAAGAAAGTGTTTTGTAATATTTAAAATTAAGACAACAAAAGCAAATCAAGGTCTTTCAGGTAATCATGGTTCTTTATACTGAACTAAAAACATACTACTGTAGTTTCTCACCCACACTACAGTTTTTTCAAAGTGTTTTGAGTGATCAACACTTGCTTTTAAAAACTTGGTGATTCGTCTATTTCCTGTTTTTCTGTCTTTCACACTCATCTCTAGGGTCCCTGAAAGCCTTCTGCCCTGCCACACCAATCCCAGCTCCATTTCGTACCTGCTAGAATCTATTTTGCATCTAGAGTACATTTTTAAAGCCCAATGTGCACATTCTGCTTTCCCTGTGTACTTGGCTTTGACACCTGGCCTCTTGCCTAATTGCCATCTCCTTTTGCTCAAGTTCTGAAGCTAAGGTCCCTGTCTTGGTTCTTGAAAAGGAATCTTGCTCAACTCCCCTTGTAGTCAGAACTCAAGCCCCTCCTTGGTTTCTATAGTCCTGTTGAATCCTGATCCCTTAATCTTACCTTATCGTTGGACCTAGACACTGAATGCTTCTTGCCTGCCTTGTCTTCCTATTAACTGACAGAGTCCCACAATATTTCCTGTACTTGTTTAGCCAAATTCTTCCTGCTGCCTGCTGCTGAGTATTTATAGGTACTCTAAGCACCAATAAGTTATATGAGAAAGAGGAATCTGTACGTCAGTTTTTGGAGGCAATTATTTTAGATGTTATTCTTAACTAAAGTTATGCATTAAAATCATCTGGGGAGCTTTTGGAAACACAAATAAACTAGCCTCGGCCCATGTTTAAGTTTAAATTTTTTTGAGATGATTCTCATATTACCTATAGATAGAATTATAGAAGGCTATGAACTACTTTAGGAGCTCATTCTTTGTCCTTTATTCATTTGCCTGCCTGCCTGCCTGCCTGCCTGCCTTCCTTACTGCCTGCCTGTCTTACTGCCTTGCCTTCCTTCCTGTCTGCCTGCCTGTCTTATTGCCTTCTTGCCTTCTTTCCTTCCTGCCTGTCTGCCTTTCTTCTTTCCTTCTCTTCCTTATTTTCTTCTTTGCTTTCTTCAATTGCTATATGTACAGTGCCTGACATGTAACAGTCACTTAGAAACTGGCTGCTCACTGATTGATCATCAGGGAGATGGCAGCAGAGTAGATGGATAAAGAATTCTGAATTTACTAAAATGTGGCCCATCTTGATAGAAATGTGATTCCATTTTTTATAACAACCGTTCTCAAGCTATTTGGTATTAGGACCTCTTTATATTGATAACAGTTGGGCTTCAAAGAGCTTTTGTTTATGTGAACTGTATCTATTGATATTCATAACATTAGAAATTAAAATTGAGAAAATCTTAAAACACAAGAATACACAGAAATGCATTCCATTAGCCATCAGAGTGATGATGTTATCACTCATCATGTAGCTTCCAGAAAATGCCATTGTACACGTATGAGAAAAGAAGAGAGGAAAAGGAACATAACATCTTAGTTATGAAAATAGTTTTTACCTCATCAGTCCCCTAAAAGGGTCTCAGGGACCCCTGGGATTCCCAGGTTACCCTTTGCAAACTGCTTCTCTATAAAGATAAAAAGTGATTGGAGAAATAATTCTTAGAGGAAGGGTGGAAAGTAAAAGGAATGGGTATGGGTTCCAAAAGTAGGTGGCTGGGATGAGGTCAAAGCCAAAGCATAGAAATCACATCTAGGAATAACCCCAAAGACAGACAGCCTGTGGGTAATATAAGAAAGTAATTCTGTTTGATAGCAAATATTTCTAAATCATACCCAAGCATTTGTCTTTGTCCTGTGTATCACTCGTGTTTAAGTAGAAATTCATGTTGATATAACAGGTGATGTTTTAAATAAAAATAATTTTATGGAGAAAGCATAGAGAGTTGGGTATGCCTTCAAAACCCTTCTCTCCTCTGTGATGTATAAAAAATAGCTTAATCAAGTATAGGCAGAATCTCTGGACCCACACCTATCTTTCCCTAGTTTAGACCAGTGATTCTCAAACTTGAGTGAGCATGAGAATTACCAGGAACACGTTCAAATCAGAGGTTATGATTCAGAAGATCTGCAGTGGTGCCCTCTATTCTACATGTTTCCAAGCATATGGAAGACATTTTGAGAATTGGTACCTTATACTAGGCAAACACAAATGTTATCTGGTGGTGTTACCTGGATGGCTACAGGGAGATATGATTTGCGTCATGGACTTTTGCCTTGCACACCACTACTTAATTTAGGAAGAGAATAATCACATTCTTTGATCACAGAGTTTGGTTTGTGGTTTGACAATACTGGTTTCATAAGTAAAATGAAATTCTTTCTTTGGGACATCCTTTGTGTTGAGTACTTCCAGCCAGTATTGAGCTGACATGAGGGAACCAAAACATAGGGACATTTGGTTTTCCTTGACAAGGTGGGAACAGACAGTGTATAACAAACAGTACATGCTGTTTATTCTTCCAGAGAAAGGAGGGAGGAGGGGCTGTTTATTGGCACCAATAACTGAATGCCGAAGGAGGCTAGCATTTGTGTTAGAAGGGTTGAGACCACTTTAAACATTGCAATTATATTTGAGTCCAGTTCACCTTATTGTGAAAGAAGGCAGTGAACCTAACTCATTCCCTTTTACTCACAGCTCCAGAACAAATGCCCCCAAATTTTACTGCCCACCAAAACAAGCAGAAGAGGCTACAATGTAGTTCTGGTGGATGAAGAGTTGCCTAGTAGTTTGTTCTTTACTGATGAGGAGGGAGGCTTTCTTGCTAGTCACCTTGGGGTGTGGCAGACTTCCTCTATTGACACCCACTGGCTAGGAACATTTTCATGAAAAAGAACATGATTTTGCATCTGATTCTCTTGAAGGAAGATTAGCAGATAGAAGAATTTTTTTTTAATTGCTAGTTTTTGAAGTTGGAGCTCAGCAGACCAGGGTGGCTGAGGTCTCATCTGTGACACTGCCCATTGTTTGTTAATGACAGTGGGATATTTTATGTGAAGGCAGCAGGAGTTAACACAAAAGCAGCCTTGGGGGCTGGGGAGCAGTGGAAAGGACAGATAGAAGAAGCAGGGAGGTATTAGGGAGAGGAGGGAAGAGGAGGAGAAAGCAGGGGAGGGAGCCCAAGGACATCTTGTTCTCTCTATGGTGCTCATAACACTCAGAAACTATTGTCCAGAAGATTGTAAATTTCAAAAGCACAGAGCATTTTTATCTACAATCACTTTGAATAAGAGTGAATTACCTATTGAAAATCAGAAAAAACAATGTTCACTCTTTTGATAATGAAGATTGCAGGTCATACCCCACAGAGAGACTGTAGAGCACAGCTTGTGCCTTCTGTTTATTGCTCTATCAAGGCTTAGCTGGCATAATTTTTCTCAAAACCCCCTTCGCAACCCATTCTGTGAACATGCCACATGGTGGTGACCAGAGCCTCTATTTCTTCCTCAATTATAAATGATAACAGCAAAAGTTTTCTTTGTTGGATATTTTTTTCTAGAAATGCCAAGAACCAGTTTATGGGTAGCATTAGAATGGGTCTACTGGGATGTTCTTCTGTAGTTGTAGAAATGGGAGGATGACATGGTGATACGGTTTGACTGTGCTTGCACCCAAACCTCCTCTTGAATTGTAGTTCCTATAATCCCCACATGTTGTGAGAGGGACCTCATGGCAGGTGATTAGATTATGAGGGCAGCTCCCCCATGCTGTTCTCATGATAGTGAGTTCTCATGAGATATGATGGTTTTATAGGGGCTTTTCTCGGTTTTGCTCTGCACTCATTCTCTCTTCTGCTGCCCTGTAAAGAGGTGCCTTCCACCATGACTGTAAGGTTCCTGAGGCCTCCCTAGCCATGCAGAACTGTGAGTCAATTAAACCTCTTTCCTTTATAAGTTACACAGTCTTGGGTATGTCTTCATAGCAGCATGAGAACAGGCTAATACAGTAAATTGGTACTGCATAGAGTAGGATGTTGCTATAAGGATACCTGAAAATGTGGAAGCGACTTTGGAACTGGATAACAGGCAGAGCCTGGAACAGTTTGGAGGGCTCAGAAGAAGATAGGAAAATGTAGGAAAGTTTGAAACTTCCTGGAAACTTGTTGAATGGCTTTGACCAAAATGCTGATAGTGAATGAATAAAGTTCATACTGAGGTGGTCTCAGATGGAGATGAAAAACTTGTTGGGAACTAGAGTAAAGGTCACTCTTGCTATGCAAAAAGACTGGCAGCATTTTGCCCCTACCCTAGAGATCTGTGGAACTTGGAACTAGAGAGAGATGATTTAAGGTATCTGGCAGAAGAAATTTCTAAGCAGCAAAGTGTACAAGAGGAAGCAGAATGTAAAAGTTGGGAAATTTTGCAGCCTGATGATACAGTAGAAAAGAAAAACCCGTTTTCTGGGGGAAAATTCAAGCCTGCTGCAGAAATTTGCATAAGTAATGAGGAGCCAAATATTAATCACCAAGACAATGGAGAAAATGTCAGAGACCTTGATGGCAGCCCATCACAGACCTGAGGCGTAGGAGGGAAAAATGCTTTCCTGGTTTGGGCCCGGGGTCCCCCTGCTCTACACAGCCTCAGGACATGGTACCCTGCATCCCAGCTGCTTCAGCTCCAGCCGTGGCTAAAAGGGGCCAAGGTACAGCTCAGGCCATTGCTTCAGAGGGTGCAAGCCCCAAGCATTGGCAGCTTATGTGTGGTGTTGAGCCTGTGGGTGCACAGAAGCCAAGAACTGAGGTTTGGAAACCTCCACCTAGATTTCAGAGGATGTATAGGAACACCTTGATGTCCAGGCAGAACTTTGCTGCAGTTTATACATTTTAGCATACATTCATTCACCTTATCTAATTTAGTTTCCCAAATTTTTTTAAATATGAAAACTTTTTTTAGAGGGACACTTTAAAATATTATTGCTTCAAACAAAGATTACAGTTTACCTAAATATCTCTATTGGAGAGAAGAGTTTAGAGGAAAAATCAAGGAATAACCCTCGAAATTTATTTGGCACAATTTGGATGGAATGGGAAGGGCCAAGGAGGCAATAGTGAGAAAATAACTGTCAATTGAATTTGCAGATGGTCCTAAAAGAGAAGTGCTTTCAAATGCCAATGAATAGTCATTCTTCTAAAGCAGAATATGATAGTTTTGTCAAGATTTTTAAATCGACAATTTATCAGTCAGTCAAGCTTTTGCAAAGTGAGTACGTTTGACACAGTTCTAGGTATCCTATATGCTGCCTATCCCCATGCGCCTGCAGACCCACCCTCTACCCTTCAGTGCTCTGATCACTGTCTCAAGACATTGACCTGTGTATACCATATCAGTGGTCTTCCTCATGTTCTGACTTCGAGTTGGATTTGTCCAGTGGAAAACACCAACAGGAGATTAGAATGGTGACTTCTATTAGCTACTCTCCCAGCTCTCCCACCTCACACTTATTAAGGCTGGGTGTGTTCCCCTACTGAAGGTCACAGGCCTCTCCACGTAACTTTCTTTCTGAATCCAAGTTCTGATAAGCACACCATCCCTTCACCTCCTCAGGCCCAGGAATAACACCTGTCTGTAACCTGCCCTTGGTTATGTAGTAACCCTTATGTGAGATCCGTTAACAATGACCTCATCTTGGTTAAAAAAAAAAAAAGTCCCTTTCCTTAACTTACCTCAATTTGATATTTCATCAATTTTCTGCCCGTTCTAACGATGTAAAAGACATTGTCCCCACCTTTAGGGAACTTATGACCTCATTGAAGAAGGTCATTATGTAAAATGATCACAGGAGGAATAAATATTAGCACATACAACACCCACTACACCAGAAGAGAGATTCTACAGAGCATTGGGTTTTACTTTTCTTTTTTATTTTTGACAGCTTTATTGAGGTATAATTTAAAATGTACAAGTTGATAAGTTCCAACATATGTATATACCAGTGACACCATCAAAAACATCAAGATAATGAACATATCTATCACCTGCAAAAGTTTTCTTTTGTTAATTTTAATTTTTATTTTCCATTTAATTTTTATTTTCGATTCAAGGGGTATGTGTACAGGTTTCTTAAATGAGTATATTGTATGATGCTGAGGTTTGGGCTTTCACTGATTCTGTCACCAAGACAGTGAACATAGTAACCAATAGAAAGTTTTACAGATCTTGTGCCCCTACCTCTCTACCTCCTTCACCCTTGTGTCTGTTGTTCCTTTCTATATGTCTATGTGTACTGGAAGTTTAGCTCCTACTTATAGGTGAGAACATGATATTTAGTTTTCTGTTTTTGCATTAATTTATTTAGTATGATGGCCTCCAGATGTATCCATGTTGCTGCAAAGAACATGATTTTATTTTTTATGGCTGTATAGTATTCCATGGTGTATATATACCATGTTTCCTTTATCCAATCTACCATTGGTGGGCATCTAAGTTGATTCTATGTCTTTGTTCTTAATAGTGTTATGATAAATATATGAGTGCATGTGTCTTTTTGGTAGAGTGATTTATTTTCCTTTGAGTATGTACCCATTAATGGAATTGCTGGGTTGAATGGTAGTTTTATTTTCAGTTCTTCGTGAAATCCCCTAACTTCTTTCCATAGTGGCTGAATTAATTTAAATTCCCACCAACAGTGTATAAGTGTTCTCTTTCCTCTGCAGCCTCACCAGTGTCTGGTTTATTTTTTTGACTTTTTAATTATACCCGTTCTGACTGGTGTGCAGTGGTATCTCATTGTAGTTTTGATTTGCATTTTTCTGATGATACATGATGTTGAGCATTTTTTCATATATTTGTTGGCTACTTGTATGTCTTTTTTTGAAAGGTGTCTGTTCATGTCCTTTGCTCACTTTTTAATCAGGTTATTTGTTTTCTGATTGTTGAATTACGTTCCTTATAGATTCTGGATATTAGGTTTTGTTGGATGCATCGTTTGCAAATATTTTCTCCCATTCTATAGGTTGTCTGTTTACTCTCTTGATAGCTTCATTTACTGTGCAGAAACTCTTTCATTTAATTAGCATCACTTGCCAATTTTTGTTTTTATTGCAATTGCTTTTGAGGAATTATGACTTAGTCATAAATTATTTGTCAAAGATAATGTCCAGAAGGCTATTTCCTAGGTTTTCTTCTATAACTTTTATAGTTTGAGATCTGAAATTTAAGTCTTTAATCCATCTTGTTGATTTTTGTGTATGGTGATAGGTAAGTTTCCAGTTCCATTCTTCTGCATGTGGTTAGCCAGTTTACCCAGCACTATTTTTTGAATAGGTAATGTTTTTCCATTGCTATTTTTGTAGACTTTGTTAAAGATAAGTTGGTGGTTATTCCATTGGTCTGTGTATCTATTTTTGTACCAGTACCAGGCTGTTTTGGTTACTGCAGCATTGTAGTATACTTTGACGTCTGGCACTGTGATGCCTCTAGATTTATTCTTTTTTTACTTTAGGATTGCTTTGACTGTTCAAGCTCTTTTTTGGTGCCAAATGAATTTTAGATTAGTTTTTTTTCTAATTCTGTGAAAAAATGACATTGGTAGTTTGATAGGAATAGCATTGAATCTGTAGATTGCTTTGGACAGTATGGCTATTTTAAAGCCATGAGCATGGGATGTTTTTCCATTTATTTGTGTCATCTATGATTTCTTTCATCAGTGTTTCATAGTTCTCCTTGTAGAGATCTTTCACCTCATTGGTTAGATGTATTCCTAGGTATTTTATTTTTTGTGGCTATTGTAAATAGGATTGCATTATTGATTTGGCTCTCAGCTTGAATGTTATTGGTGTATAGAAATGGTGCTGGGTTTTGTACATTGATTTTGTATCTTGAAACTTTACTAATTTATCAGTTCCAGGACCCTTTTGATGGAGTCTGTAGAGTTTTCTAAGTATAGAATCATATCATCAGCCAAGAGGGATAAATTGACTTTCTCTTTTCCTATTTGGATGCCTTTTATTTCTTTCTCTTGCCTTATTGCTCTGGCTAGGACTTTCAGTACTATATTGAATAGTAGTGGTGGGAGTGGACATCCTTGTCTTGTTTCAGTTTTTCATGAAGATACTTCGAGCTTTTGTCCTTTAAGTAAGATGTTGGCTGTGGGTTTGTCATAGATGGCTCTTACTGTTTTCAGGTATGTTCCTTTGATGGCTAGTTTGTTGAGGGTTTTTTATCATGAAGTAATGTTGGATTTTATCAAAAGCTTTTTCTGCATCTATTGAGAAGATCATATGGTTTCTTCGAAATTCTGTTTATATGGTGAATTATGTTTATTGATTTCATATGTTGAACCATCCTTGCATCCCGGGAATAAAGGCTACTTAACTGTGGTGAATTATCTTTTTGATGTGCTGCTGGATTTGGATAGCTAGTATTTTATCAAGGATTTTTGTGTCTATGTTCATCAGGAATATTGGCCTGTCATTTTCTTTTTTTACTATGTCTTTGACAGATTTTGGTATGAGGATGTTACTGGTTTTATAGAATGAGTTAGGGAGGAATTCCTCCTTCATTTTTTGGAATAGTTTCAGGAGTATTGGTAACAGCTTTTCTTTGAACACCTGATTGAATTCTGCTGTGAATCCATCTAGTTCAGGGCTTCCTTTGATTAGTAGTTTTTTTTATTAATGATTCAATTTTGGAACTCATTATTGGTCTGTTCAGGATTTCAATTTCTTTCTGGTTCAATCTGGGATGGTCGTGTATTTCCAGGAATTTATCCATTTTATCTAGATTTTCTCATTGTGTATGTAGAGGTGTTCATATCGGTCTCAGAATATCTTTTGTATTTCTATGAGATTGATTGTAATGTCACCTCTGTCACTTCTGATTGTGCTTATTTGGATCTTCTTTTTTTTTCTTTGTAAGTCTATCGCGTTTATTCTTTCAAATAATCAACTTTTTGTTTTATTTATTATCTGTATGGTTTTTTGGTCTCAATTTCATTGAGTTCTGCTCTGATTTTAGTTATTTCTTTTCTTTTGCTAGCTTTGAGATAGTTAATTCTTGTTTTTCTAGTACCTTTAGATGCAATTTTAAATTGTTAATTTGAGATATTTCTATCTTCTTGATGTAGGCATTTAGCACTATAAACTTTCCTATTGACATAGCTTTTGCTTCCTCCCAGAGATTTTGGTATGTTGTGTCTCCATTTTGACTTATTTCAAAGAATATTCTGTTTTCTGCCTTAATAGCTTTTTTACCCAAAAGTCATTTGGGACCAGGTTGCTTAGTTTACATGTAATTTTGTGGTTTTGAGGGTGGTATTGATTTTTATTTTTATTCTACTGTGGTCTGAGAATATGCTTCATAGGAGTTTGATTTTTTGAAATTTATTGACACTTGCTTTATGGCCAAGCATGTGGTCATTCTTAAAGTATGTTCTATATGCAGATGAGAAAAATGTATATTCTGTGGTTGTTGGGTATTCTATAGATATTTATTAGGTGCAATTGGTCCAGTGTTAAATTTAAGTCCAGAATTTCTGTTAGTTTTCTACCTCAGTGATCTATCTAATGCTGTCAGTGGGGGTGTTATAGTCCCCACTATTATTGTGTGGCAGTCTAAGTCTTTTCCTAAGTTTAAAAGTACTTGTTTTATAAATCTAGGTTCTCCAATGTTGGATGCACATATATATTTAGAATAGTTAAGTCTCCTTCTGATTCTCTGCTTGGTCGCTGTTGGTGTATAGAAGAGCTACTGATTTGTGTACATTAATCTTGATCTGGACACATGGCTGAATTCTTTTATCAGTTCTAGGAGCTTTCTGAGAAGTCCTTAGGGTTTTCAAGACAAACAGTTTGACTTCTTTACTGATTTGGATGCCTTTTATTTCTTTCTCTTGTCTGATTGCTCTGGCTAGGATTTCCAGTACTATGTTGAAGAGGAGTGGTGAAAGTGAGCATCCTTGTCTTGTTCCAGTTCTCAGAGGGAATGCTTTCAACTTTTTTCCATTCAGTATTATGTTGGCTGTGAATTTGTCATAAATAACTTTTACTGCATTAAGGTATGTCCCTTGTATGTGGATTTTGCTGAGAGTTTTAATCATAAAGGGATGCTGGATTTTGTCCAATGCTTTTTCTGCATCTATTTAATGATCATGTGATTTTTGTTTTTAATTCTGGTTATGTGGTGTATCACATTTATTGACTTGTGTATGTTAAACCATCCCTGCATCCTTGGTATGAAACCCACTTGATCGTGGTGGATTATCTTTTTGATGTGTTGTTGGATTTGGTTGGCTAGTATTTTGTTAAGGATTTTGGCATCTGTGTTCATCAAGGATATTGGTCTGTAGTTTTTCTTTTTTGGTTATGTCCTTTCCTAGTTTTGGTATTAGGGTGATATTGGCTTCATAGAATGAATTAGGGAGGGTTCCTTCTTTCTCTATCTTGTGGAATAGTGTCAAAAAGATGGGTACCAATTCTTCTTTGAATGTCTGGTAGAATTCTGCTGTGAATCCATCTGGTCCTGGGCTTTTATTTGTTGCTTATTTTCTGATTACCATTTCAATCTTGCTGCTTATTACTGGTCTGTTCAGGGTATCTAATTGTTCCTGATTTAAGCTAGGAGGGTTGTAGTTTTCCAGGAATTTATCCATCTCTTCTAGGTTTTCTAGTTTATGTGCATAAAGATGTTCATAGTAACCTTGAATGATCTTTTGCATTTCAGTGCTGTCAGTTGTAATATCTCCTGTTTTGTTTCTTAGTGAGGTTATTTGGATTTTCTCTCCTCTTTTCTTGGTTAAGCTTGCCAATTGTCCATCAATTTTATTTATATTTTCAAAGAACTAGCTTTTTGTTTCATTTATCTTTTGCATTTTTTGTTTGTTTCTATTTCATTTACTTATGCTCCGATCTTGGTTATTTCCTTTCTTCTGCTGGATTTAGGTTTGGTTTGTTCTGATTTCTCTGGTTCCTTGAGGTGTGACCTTAGAGTGTCAGTTTGTGCTCTTTCAGTGTTTTTGACATAGATGTTTAGGGCTATGAACTTTCCTCTTAGAACCACCTTTGCTGTATCTGAGAGGTTTTCAGAGGTTGCCATTATTGTCATTCAGTTTGCAGAATTTTTAAATTTCCATCTTGATTTGGTTTTTGACCCAGGCTCATTCAAGAGCAAGTTATTTAATTTCCATGTATTTGCATGGTTTTGAAGATTCTTTTTGGAGTCGATTTCCAGTTTTATTCTACTGTGGTCTGAGAGAGTGCTTGATATAATTTCAGTTTTCTTAAATTTATTGAGGCTTGTTTTATGGCCTACCGTATGGTCTATCTTGGAGAAAGTTCCATGGGTTGTTGAATAGAATGTGTATTCTGTGGTTGTTGGCTGAAATGTTCTGTATATATCTGTTAAGTCTATTTGTTCCAAGGTATAGTTTAAATCCATTGTTTCTTTGTTGACTTTCTGTCTTGATGACCTGTCTAGTGCTGTCAGTGGAGTATTGAAGTCCCCCACTTTTATTGTGTTGCTGCCCATCTCATTTCTTAGGTCTATTAGTAATTAGTAAATTTGGGAGCTCTAGAGTTAGGTGTACATATGTTTAGGATTGTGATATTTTCCTATTGGACAAAGCCTTTTACCATTATATAATGTTCCTCTTTGTTCTTTTAACTGCTGTTTGTTTTGTCTAATATAAGAATAGCTATCCCTGCTCACTTTTGGTGTCCATTTGCATGAAATGCCTTTTCTGCCCCTTTACTTTAAGTTTATGTGAGTCCTTATGTGTTAGGTGAGTCTCCTGAAGGCAGCAGATGGTTGGTGAGTTCTTATCCATTCTGCAGTTCTGTATCTCTTAAGTGGAGCATTTAGGCCATTTACATTCAATGTTAGTATTGAAATGTGAGGTACTATTGCATTCATCCTGGTCTTTGTTGCCTGTGTACTTTGGTTTTGTTGTTTTTCTGTTTTTACTTTTTAACTTGTATTTTTGTTTTATAGGTCCTGTGTGATTTATGCTTTAAAGAGGTTCTGTTTTGATGTGTTTCCAGGATTTATTTCAAGATTTAGAGCTCCTTTTAGTAGTTCTTGTAGTTATGGCTTGGTAATGGCGAATTCTCTCAGCATTTGTTTGTCTGAAAAAGACTGTATCTTTTCTTCATATATGATGGCTACTTTTGATGGATACAAAATTCTTGGCTGATAATTGTTTTGTTTGAGGAAGCTGAAGATAAGTCCCCAATCCCTTATGGTTTGTAGGGCTTCTGCTGAAAAATCTGCTGTGAATCTGATAGGTTTTCCTTTATAGGTTACCTCTTGCTTCTGTCTCCCAGCTCTTAAGATTCTTTCCTTTGTCTTAACCTTGAAAAACCTGATGACAATGTGCCCAGGCAAAGATCTTTTTGCAATGAATTTTCCAGGTGTTCTTTGTGCTTCTTGTATTTGGATTTCTAGGTCTCTAACAAAGCCAGGGAAGTTTTACTTGATTATTCTCTCAAATATATTTTCCAAGCTTTTGGAATTCTCTTCTTCCTCAGGAACACCAATTATTCTTAGGCTTGGTTGTTTAACATAATCCCAGACTTCTTGGAGGCTTTGTTTATATTTTCTTATTCTTTTTTCTTTGTCTTTGTTGGATTGGGTTAATTAGAAGACCTTGTTTTCTAGCTCTGAGTTTGTTTCTTCTACTGGTTCAATTCTATTGCTGAGACTTTCTAGAGCATTTCACATTTCTAAAAGTGTGTTCAGAGTTTCCTGAATTTTTGTTTGTTTTTTTCTTTAAGCTATCTATTTCCTTGAATATTTCTCCCTTCACTTCTTGTATCATTTTTTGAATTTCCTTGCATTGGGCTTCACCTTTCTCTGATCCATCCCTGATTAGCTTAATAACTAACCTCCTGAATTCTTTTTCAGGTAAATGAGAGATTTTTTTCTTGGTTTAGATCCATTTCTGGTGAACTAGTGTGATTTTTTGGGGGTGTTGATGAGCCTTGTTTTGTCATAGGACCAGGGTTGGTTTTCTGGTTTCTTCTCATTTAAGAAGTTGATTTTCTGTTTTTCTCTCATTCCCTCTGTCAGAGGGAAGGTCTAGGGCTGAAGGCTGTTGTTCAGATTCTTTTGTCCCATGGGCTGTTCCCTTGATGTAGTACTTGTCCCTTTTAATATGGGATGTGGCTTCCTGTGTGCTGAACTGCAGTGATTTGTTGTCTCTCTTCTGGGTCTAGCCAC
Organism: Plecturocebus donacophilus; assembly: GCA_004027715.1. Classification (NCBI taxonomy): domain Eukaryota; kingdom Metazoa; phylum Chordata; class Mammalia; order Primates; family Pitheciidae; genus Plecturocebus; species Plecturocebus donacophilus. The sequence goes on along the minus strand of PVKP010033908.1, from coordinate 399 downwards.
CCAGCGAGTCTACTCAGCTCTGGGCTCATACTGGGAGTTGTCTGCACAGACTCCTGTGATGTGAATTGTCTATGGGTCTCTCAGCTGTGGATACAGTGCCTGTTTCAGTGGAGGTGGTGGTGTAGGGGAGGCAAAATGGGCTTGGTGAGGGTTCTTAGCTTTGGTGGTTTAATGCTCTATTTTTGTGCTGGTTCGTCTGCCAGGAGGTGGCGCTCTCCAGAGAGCCTCAACTATGGTAGTATGGGGAGGAATCGGCAGTGGCTGGGACCCTAGAACTCCCGAGATTATATGCCCTTTGTCTTCTGCTTCCAGGGTGGGTAGGGAAGGACCATCAGGTGAGGGTGGGGCTAGCAATGTCTGAGCTCAGACTCTCCTTGGGCAGGTCTTACTGTGGCTGCT
>PVKP010033907.1:0-24666 GCA_004027715.1 Plecturocebus donacophilus | reverse complement strand
CTCAGAATTTACTCCTTGATTCGGAATATGTCACTCAATAAGAAAAAGAGTGTAACACAAAGTAATTCCTAAAGGCTAAAATTAGAGATAGGCAAAAAGGTATATGGGGCAAACAGAAACAATAAGAAAATAGGGGTGAAGTACTAATAGTAAAGTTGAATTCTAGCCAAAAAGCATTAGACTTGACAAAGACAGATAGTTTTGTATTCTTCATTGCAATTTACAAAATGTAACGGTTTATGGCAAGGTGTGGTGGGCTCACACTGGTAGTCCCAACGCTTTGGGAGGCTGAGGTGGGAGGATTACTTGAGGCCAGGAGTTCGAGACCAGCCTGAGCAACACAGTCCATCTCCATCTCTCAGAAGAAAAAAAAAAAAAAAAAAAAAACTAGCTGAGCACAGTAGTGCAGTCCCAGCTACTTGGGATGCTGAGAAAGGGGAACTGCTTGAGCCCAGGAATTCAAGAGTTCAAGGCTGCAGTGAGCCACGATCACAACACTGCATTACGGCCTGAGTGAAAGAGTGAGACCCAATTTCAAAAAAAAAAAAAAGTATTTCTATACACACACACACACACACACACTAGTTTTTAATATCTATGCACTATATAACAGAGCAGAAACTGCAGGAGATGCAGAGTCATAGAAAGAAACCTACTAATGATTGGAGAATGATGTGACATACTATTATTTTTTTTTTTGAGACAGAGTCTTGCTCTGTTGCCCAGGCTGGAGTGCAGTGACATGGTCTCGGTTCACTGCAACCTCTGCCTCCCTGGTTTAAGCAATTCTTGTGCCTCAGCCACCCGAGTAGCTGGGACTACAGGTGTGCACTATATCGCCTGGTTTTTTTTTTTTTTTTTTTTTTTTGAGGCAGAGTCTTGCTCTGTTGCTAGGCAGCAGGCTAAAGTGCAGTGATATGGTCTCCGTTCACTGCAACCTCTGCCTCCCAGGTTCAAGTACTTCTCGTGCCTCAGCCTCCCAAGTAGCTGAGACTACAGGTGTGCACCACCACATCCAGCTAATTTTTGTATTTTAGTAGAGACGAGGTTTCACCATGTTGGCCAGGATGGTCTCGATCTCTCCATCCTGTGATCCGCCCACCTTGGCCTCCCAAAGTGCTGGGATTACAAGCATGAGACAGCATGCCTGGCCTAATTTTTGTATTTTTAGTAGAGATGGGTTTCACCACATTGGTTAGGCAGGTCTCAAACTCCTGACCTCTGGTGATCCACCCACCCTAGCCTCCCAAAGTGCTGGGATTACAGGCATCAGCCACCATGCCTGGCCATGACACACTATTCTTAGTACAAGTCAGATCATGTGGACAATAAGTAAGCAGACGGAAGATACAAACAATACAACCAACAAGGCAGATACTACAGATCTATAATGGAACTTTACACTCTCATAACAGAGCCTACATCTTCTTCTCAAGGGTACATGGGACATGTGTAACACTTGACTGTGTATTGGGTCACAAAGAAATATCGGTAAGTTTCATAAAGAAGAAATATTTGTAAATAAAATTCTATGACCACAGTGGAATTAAACTAAAAATTAATAAAATTTTTAAAAAAGACCTTATCAAATAGAAATTTTAAAACAATTTTTAGATGAAATGGGATAACTGAAACCACAAAAATATTTTAGAAATGAAAAATACTACATACCAGAGTTTATGAGACATCTTTAAAGCTCCGAGGAGAAGAAAAGTATAGACCAATACCAGTTATGACTATCATACAAAAATAGCAAGTAAAATATTAGTAAGCAGAATCCAATATCACATTAATATATAATGACCAAGTGGAATTTATCCTAGAAATGCAAGGTTAGTTCCAATAGGGAATTTATTAATGCCATATACCATATTAATAGATATAAAGAGAAAAAGCATGTAATTATCTCCATAGATGCTGAAAAAGCCTTTGACAATATTCAATGCCTTTTTTAATTAAAATACATAAACAGAAATTGATGAATTTCTTAGAGATGAATTAAATATACACATATATCCCCCTTAGTCCTAAATCCAACATATCATTTTATAAAGAAATATTAGAGACATTCACACTAAGATGAGAATGCCCACTATCTCTACTACCGTTCAACATTGTAGTGGCAGTTTAAGCCAAAGCAATTAGACAAGAAAAATTAAGTAGAGGCTTATAATTGGAAAAGAAGACATTAAATTATCTTCCTGTTGGGTGCGGTGGTATATGCCTGTAGTCCCAGCTACTTGGGAGGCTGAGGCAGGAGGACTGCTTGAGCTCAGGAGTTTGAGGCTACAGTGTACTATGATCACACCTGTCAACAGCCACTGCACTCCAGCCTGGGCAACATAGCAAGACCCCATCTCTAGGAAAAGAAAACAAAACTATCTTCCAGATTATTTGATTGTATACACGGGAAGCCCTAGAAAATCAATGATGAAACAGACTCAAATAATAAAAAAACTTAAATTGGTAGCAGGATATAAAACTAACATAGAGAATTCAATAGTGTCTATGTTATTTGTATACAATAACGAGCACAATATTATTTATACAAAAATAATAACCAGTTAGAGAAAATCCCATTTATGCCAAAGAAGATAATATACTTAAGAATGACTTTAACAAATAAATATGAAAACCTTACATGAAGAAAATGTTAAAATTCTGGAAGACACAAAAGTAGATTTGAACAAAGGAAAAATGATCCTTTGTTCTCGTTTAAGACAATTCGACACCAACATAAAGATGTCTCTTCTCTCGAAGTTAGTTCATAAATTTAATACAAACCCAACAGAAGCACCAGCAAGCTTCCTTATGGAGTTAGAGATGTTCATATTAACATTCACTTGGATAAACAAAAATGTAGAACACACAGAAAAACATGGGGAAAAATTAGCTGCAAAGTACTATTAGATACTAACATGTACTAGAGTCTTTAGGATTAAAAGTATGGTACTGTATAGATAGCACCATATAGACAGATGGATCAGTGACATATAAAGCCTAGAAATAAACCCAAGTACATGTGGAAGTTTAATAATAAAAGAGATGGTATCTCACATCACCAGAACAAAAATGGTTAACAACTGATTAACCATTTGGAAAAATGATAAAATCAGATCCATATCTTACAGTGAAATACACAAGAATAAACTCCAAGGAGATCTGGGATCTATATGTAAAAAATAAACCATTCAAGTACTAGAAGAAAACATGGGAGAATTACATTATTAACTTGGTTGTAGAAAAGGTTTGTTATGACTCAAAATTTAGATACAATAGTGGCTGGGTGCAGTGCCTCATGCCTGTAATCCCAGCACTTTGGGAGGCCAAGACTGGTGGATCACTTGAAGTCAAGAGTTCAAGACCAGCCTGGCCAACATGGTGAAATCCCATCTCTACTAAACACAAAAATAAGCCAGGAGCAGTGGTGTGTGCCTGTAATTCTAGCTACTAGGGAGGCTGAGGCAGGAGAACTGCTTGAACCCAGGGGGTTGAGATTGCAGTGAGCCCAGATCATGCCACTGCACCCCAGCCTGGGTGAGAGAGCAAGACCCTGTCTCAAATAATAATAATAATACTAATAATTAGATACAATAAAATAAAATGGATAATTCTGACTATATAAAAATAAAAATTGTAGCTTTTGCATGTCAAAAGAGATTTGAAAATTAATACATTTAAAATATAAATAAACTTTTCAAAATTAAGAAAAGACTAAAGACTCAGTAGAAAAATGGGAAAAAGAGATAAATAGACAATTCACAGAAAAAGCTATGAAAATGGCCATTAAACATATGAAAAAGATGTTCAACCTCAAGCTTACTCATAGAGAAATGTAAATTAAAACTACAGAAAAGCTTCTTGTTCTGGCAGGATGAAGTAAGCTCATTACAGCCTCTCTCTCAGGCTGACTGCAACCAAAAACTCTGGACAGAATATAAAAAGCAACTCCCTAGGGCCAGGGGCAGTGGCTCACACCAGTAATCCCAGCATTTTGGGAGGCCGAAGTGGGAGGATCACTTGAGGCCAGGATAACACAGTCAGATCCTGTCTCTACAAAAAATAAAAAATATTAGCTGAGCTGATAGCATGTGCTTGCAGTCCTAGCTACTTGGGAGGCTGAGGTGGGAGGATGGCTTAAGCCCAGGAGTTCAAGGCTGCAGTGAGCTATGACTGTGCCACTGCACACCTCCCTGGGCAACAGAGCGAGATTCTGTCTCAAAAAAAGAAAAACCAAAAACAATTCCCTGAAAGCAGAAAAAGGGCAATGGCAGCCTGCCAGATTTGGGAGGAGAGCAAAAGGTTAGGACAGTGATCTATACAGGGGCACAGTTCCTGGGCTGTTTTTATGTGTGTGTTGGGATGCTGCCCTGCAGTGGACCCTGGTTGCAGAGCTACCAGGTAGCAGTGGCTGACACTTGGATAAAACTCCAAATTTCTGGATGGAGACACAGAGAAAAAGGCGTGCTATGGCCTCAAGAATGTGAGAGGAAACGCTGAAGGTTTACTTTCCTCCTCTCTCACAGTGCTGCCCCAGGGATGGCCCTGCACACAGAGCCCGGGGGAAAAGTGACTCGGAGAGAAACTTCTTTCTGATCAGAGGAAACAAGGAAAGGGAACCCTGCAGGAAGGCGAGGCTGGGGAAACTACAGACTGGGGACAGCTAAAAAAAAAAGTTCCCCAATTCTGCAAATAAATACCCAGAAGCCTCAAGCTCACCCTTCAGCTGTATATACACGGGGCACCAGCTATAAGAAGGGAAGTAACCACCACTCAAGTCTCAGAATGAGCCCTGGGTGGCTGATGTGCAAGACAGAACCAAAGCAGCATGTCAGAAGCTCTGAAAATAAAGATAAGATTAAAACCACAGGCCACGGAGGGCGAGACGGAGCTTGTGCAAATCTAACTGGGTTGACTGCCTGCTAGTGTCAAACTCAGCTCTCTTTGGAGGACCCTACATAATGTTCAACTCAGGATATGTCTAGGTTATCATCCAAAATTAGTCATCATATAAAGAACCCAGAAAATGAGACCAACTCTCAAGGGAAAAGGCAATTTACAGATGCCAACCTTGAGAAGATTCAGATGTTGGAAATATCTGATAATTTTAAAGCAGCTTTATGATTATGTTCCATGAGGCAAAAGTAAACATCCTTGAACTGAATGGAGGGAAAGGACCTCTCAGCAGAGACATAGAAATTATTTTTTAAAACAACCAAACAAATAGAAATTTCAGAACTGAATAATATCTGAAAAAAAATCAATAATAGAATGGGAAATGACAGAGTGAGCATAAAGTGGGCCAAGCGTGTTGGCTTACATCTGTAATCTCAGCACTTTGGGAGGCTGACGCAGGAGGATGGCTTGAGGAGTTCAAGGCTACAATGTGCTATGATCATGCCACTATACTCTAGCCTAGGCAACAGAGCAAGACCCTGTCTCTAAAACAAAATAAAATAGGCCAGGTGTGGTGGCTCACGCCTGTAAACCCAGCACTTTGGGAGGCTGAGGCAGGCGGATTACTTGAGGTCAGGAACCAGCCTGGCCAACATGGTGAAACTCCGTCTCTACTAAAAAAATACAAAAATTAGCCAGGCATGTTGGCGAGCGCCTGTAATCCCAGCTGCTCAAAAGCCTGAGACAGGAGAATTGCTTGAACCTGGGAGACGAGGTTGCTGTGAGCCAATACCATGTCACTGCACTCCAGCCTGGGTGACACAGTGAGACTCCATCTCAAAGAAAAAAAATAAAGGTAAAAATAAAAATAAAATAAAACATTGAGCAAGTGAAATTATTCAATATGAGATCAGAAAGAAAAAAGGCTGAAATAAGTGATTAGCATAGCAGGGACTTGTGGAATAATAGTAAAACGTCTAACATTCAGGGCAGTAGAGTCTGAGAAGTAGAAGAGAGAAAGAGATTTGGACCAAAAAAATTAATTGAATAAATAATGCACAAACTTGGGGAAAGACAAAAGCACTTATGTTTAAGAACATGATGAACCATAAATGGGCCATAGGATAGATTCAAATAAAACCACCTTCAAACATCATAAACTGCTGAAAAATAACAATAATGAAACCATGGAGGCCAGAAGGTAGTGGAACATTTTTGTTAAAGAACTGAAAGAAAAGAACTCTATATCCAGCAAAATATTATTTGGGAATGAAGGCAAAATAAAGATTCCCAAATGAGGGCAAATGAGAATTTCTTGCCGCAGATCTGCACTAAAAGAAATGCTAAAGTTCCTCAGGTTCAACAGACATGACACCAGAAATAAATGGGGAACTTCAAGAACTTGGAGGAGCAGTGGTAAAATGTGAGTAAAAAAAAGACAATTTTTATCTCTTCAGTAAACATGTATGATTGTTAATATTATATTATTTATTGAGGTTTTCCATATGGCAGTTCTAACATAACGGAGGAGGGTAAGGGACCTATGTGGTTGTAAGGCTTCTATATTTTATTTGAAATGGAAAAATATTAACTCTAAGAAGAATGTGAAGGGTTAAGTATATACACTGTTATCCCCACAGCAACCATTAAAAACATAACACAAAGAGATACAGCCAAAATTCCAACAAAAATCAAAACAATGTTTTAAAATACCTAAATAATTCAAGAGAGAAAGCAGGAGAGGATAGAAGAAAAAAAAAAAAGAGAGAAGAAAACGAAACAACAAAATAGTAAACCTAAATAGAACCATATCAGTCATCACAATAAATGTAAATGATTCCAACAGGCTAATTATAAGACCCAACTATGAGCTATATTATTTTTAAAAAGACTCAACTATAAGCTACCTAGAAGAAATTCACTGTGAATAAAAAAAATAGATAAAAATAAAAAGGTTAAAAAAAGATATGCTATACAAATAATAAAAAATTGGAGTGGATATATTAATATCAGGCAAAGTAGACCTCAGAGTGAGGAATATTATCACAGACAAGAAGCAGATACAATGAAAAATGGCATCGATTCATAAAGAAGACACAAAAGTTGTAAATACTGAGCTAACAGCAGAACTTCAAAATGCATGAAGAAAAAAACTGACGAACTAAAAGTAGGAATAGATAAATACATAGTTATAGGTGGAGACTTAAAATTCTCCTTAGTAACTGACTGAACAAGTGGCCAGAAAGTCATACAGAAGACCTGACTAATACTATCTACCTACTTGACCTAGTTGACATTTATAGAACATGCCACTCAGCAGAAAAAACACATTCTTCTTAAATGCACATGGAACACTCATCAAGGTAGGCCATATCCTGGGTCATAAAAGAAACCTTAAAAACTTTAAAAAATAAAATAAAAACTCATGCCTGTAATCCCACCACTTTGGGAGGTCAAGGCGGGAAGATCATGAGGGCAGGAGTTTAAGACCAGCCTGGCCAGCGTGGTGAAGCCCCATCTCTACTAATAATACAAAAAATTAGCCGGGCATGGTGGCATGTGCCTGTAGTCCCAGTTACTCAGGAGGCTGAGGCAGGAGAACTGCTTGAACCCGGAAGGCAGAGGTTGCAGTGAGCCTAGATCACATCACTGCATTCCAGCCTGTGCAACAGAGGGAGAGTCCGTCTCAAAAAAAAAAAAAGTAAATAAATCCACAAAGTATACAAAGTATGTTCTCTAAACATATGGAATTAAACTGGAAATCAATAATAGCAAGATAATAAAAATCTCCAAATATTTGAAAATTAAACAACACACTTTTTTTTTTTTTTGAGATGGAGTCTCACTCTGTCACCCAGGCTGGAGTACAGCGGCGCAATTTTGGCTCCTGCAACCTCTGCTCCCGGGTTCAAGCAATTCTCTGCCTCAGCCTCCCAAGCAGCTGGGATTACAAGCATGCACCACCGCGCCAAGCTAATTTTTGTATTTTTAGTAGAGATAGGGTTTCACCATCTTGGCGAGGATGGTCTTGAACTCCTGACCTTATGATCCACCCGCCTTGGCCTCCCAAAGTGAACAACACTCTTTTATATAACCAATGGGTTCAAGAGGAAGTCTCAAGGGAAATTAGAAAACATCTAAACTAAATACAAATGAAAACACAACATATCAAAACTTGTAGGATGCAGCTAAGACAGTGCTTAGAGGGAAATTTATAGCATTAAATACTTACATTAAACAAGAAGAAAGGTCTCCAAATCAATGACCTGGTTTCTGCCTTAAGATAACAGAAAAAGAAGAGCAAAATAAGCCTAAGGCAAGCAGAAAGAAAGAAGTAAGATTAGAGCAAAAATAAATGTTATAAAGAATAGTAAAACAAATGAGAAAATAAAGCAAGAGGTGAATTCTCTAAAAAGATCAATAAAATTGATAAATCTCTAGCTGAACTGACAATAAAAAGAGAGAAGAGACAAGTTATAATAATTAAATAAGGGTTATCACTACAGACACGAGAAACATTAAAAGGATAGGAAGGAAATACTATGAACAACTCAAATAAATTCTAGTTAAATAAACCTAGCTGAAATGAAAGTTGAAAGACACAGAATAGGTGAAAAAAGAGATGACCTGAATAGTCCTACATCAATTACAGGAATCACATTTTTAGTTTAAATCCTTGGTTGGGGGGAGGGGAGCAAAACCCCAGCCCACATGACTTTACTAGAAAATTCTACCAAACATTTAAAGAAAAAATAACAATATTCTACATATTTTGTTCCCATAAAACAGAAAAAGAGAGAACATTTCCCAACTAATTTGATGAGACTAGCACTACTCTAATACTAAAACCAGACAAAGACAGTACAAAGAGAAGAAAACCACAAACCAATATCTTTCATGAATAGAGACATAAAAATCCTCAATAGCTTGCTACTTAAGTATCAAGTTGGTGGGGGGTGAGGAGGAGGTGGAAACAGCAAATCTAATCCAACAGTCTAACAGTGTAGAAAAAGAATACACTGGAGCCAACCGGCATTTATCTCAGGAACATAAAGCTGATTCAATATTCAAAAATCAATCAATGTAAACTCTCACATTAACACTGAAGAAGAACCATGGGATCATATCAGTTAATATAGAAAAAGCACTGGGCAGAATTCAACATCCATTCATGATTTTAAAAAAACTCTCAGAAACATAATCCATAAGACAAAAAACACAAATTCACCTTCCACAAAATTAGAAACTTTTGCCCTTGGAAAAAGATTATTAAGAAAATGAAAAGACAATCTATACAGATGGGGAAAAATATTTTCAAGTCATGTGTCTGGCAAATAATTTATTCACCAAATATATCATTTTCAAAATCTACAAGGAAAACACATTTACAAAATAAAACAAACTAAAAATGGGCAACAGATTTGAACAAACACTTCACCAAAGAAGATATGCAAATGGCAAATAAGGACATGAAAACATACTCAACATCTTTAGACACTAGGAAAATGTAAATTAAAACCACAATAAAATGCCATTACCTACTTATCAGAATGGCTAAAACAGAAAAGACTGACCATTCTGGTTGCTGGAAAGCCTGTGAAGCAACTGAAACTTTTATACACTACTGACGGGATTATAAAATGGTACAACCACTTGGGGACAAAAACTAGTCCCATACTAGAGACAACCCAACTGCTCATCAACAGCAGAACAAACAGAGGTATATCCACACCCAGATATATCTATCCTTGACAATGACAAAGTAGGAAGTACTGATACATGCTTTAATGTGAATGAATCTCAAAATGATCATGTCAGGTGAAAGAAGCCAGAAAAAGAGAGTAAATTCTGTGATTCTATTTATGCAAAATTCTAGGAGACATAAACTGACCTATAGTGACAGAAGTCAGATTAGAAGGAACCTGGAGAAGAGAGGTGCAGGGAGGAGGAAGGGAGGGGCATGCAGGGAGGCAGGTGGAGACTTTAGGCATAGTGGGTACGTTCGTTGTCTTAGGTGTGGGGATGGCGTCACAGAGGCTGCACTTGTCAAACTGTCCACTTGAAATATGTGCAGTTTACTGCATATGCAATTTAATTGCACAATCCATTTTTGTGCTCATTAAACGAAATGCAACAGCAAGTAAACACTCCAATTAAAAAGGCATAAAAGATTTGTGCAAACACTCCACCTAAAATGATATGCAAATAAGTACAAAAAGAAACTCAACATCATAGCCATTAGGGAAATGCAACTTAAACCCGTAATGAAATACCACTACACACCTATTAGAATGGCTAAAATTCAGAAAAAAACTGACAAAACCAAGTGCTAGCAATACTGTGGAGCAACTGGAACCCTCCTATGCTGTTGGTGAGAATGCAAAATGGTACACACACTCTGGAAAACAGTTTGGTAGTTTCTTATAAATTTTGTTTATAAAGTAATTTAAAAAAAAAGAAAAAAAGAAAGAAATTTTGTTTGTTTCGTTTTGTTTTGAGACAGAGTCTCGCTTTGTCACCAGGCTGAAGTGTAGCGGCGTGATCTCAGCTCACTGCAACCTCTGCCTCCCAGGTTCAAGTGATTCTCCTACCTCAGCCTCCTGAGTATCTGGGACTATGGGTGTGTGCCACCACACCCAGCTAATTTTTGTACTTTTAGTAGAGATGGGGTTTCACCTTGTTGACCAGGCTGGTATTGATCTCCTGACCTCATGACTGCCTGCCTCGGCCTCCCAAAGGGCTGGGATTACAGGCGTGAGCCACCACATCCAGCCAGGTTTCTTATAAAATGAAATATGCATTAACATGTTGCCCAACAATTCTACTCCTAGATATGTATTCTAGAAAAGTGAAAACTTACATGCAAACAAAAACCCATACAGGAATGTTTATAGTAGTTATAACTAACCATCCAAAACAGAAATGTCAAAAATATAATCTCCTCAAACAGAAAATAACCCAAACTACCATCCATGGATGAATATAATACTGTTCCTCAACAGAAAGGAACAAACTATTGATAAATGCAACAACATGGGTAAATTTCCAAAGAACTGAGTAAAAGGCTATATATTATTTACATGGCATTCTGGAAAAGGCAAAAGAGTAGGTACAGAGGACAGATCAGTGGCTGCCATGGGTCAGAAGGAAGGGGAGGGGATACCTGCCAAAGGGCATCAAAAGGCCGGGTTTTGAGAGAATGAGCAGTTTTCCATGTCCTGATTGGGGTGGTGTTGACACAGACATGGGTTAGGACTCACTGTAAGTGCACATAATAATAAAGATAATAACAATAATACAGTGGTCCCCCCTTATCTGGGGGGGTGATGAATTATGATGATGAAAAGTACCTAGGGATACTTTTCAAGACCCCCAGTCGATGCCTAAAACCATGAATAGTTCTAAATCCTATATACACCATGTTTTCCCCTATACTATACATACATACCTACAGTAAAGTTTAATTTAAAAATTAGAGCCAGTCTCAGTGGCTCATGCCTCTAATCCCAGTACTTTGAGAGGCCAAGGCAGGAGGATCACCTAAGCCCAGGAGTTCAAGACCAGCCTAGGCAACACAGGGAGACCCTACATCTACAAAAAATAATTAGCTGGGGACGGGTGCAGTGGCTCATACCTGTAATCTCAGCACTCTGGGAAGCCAAGGCAGCCAGATCACCTGAGGTCAGGAGTTCAAAACCAGCCTGGCTAACATGGCGAAACCCCGTCTCTAATAAAAATACAAAAATTAGCAAGGCATGGTGGCAGACGCCTGTAATCCCACCTTCTCAGGAGGCTGAGGCAAGAGAATTAGCTGAACTCAGGAGGTAGAGGTTGCAGCGAGCCAAGATCGCACGACTGCACTCCAGCCTGGGCAACAGAGTGAGACTCTATCTTAAAAATAATAATAATTAGCCCAGCGTGTAGTCCATCTACCCAGGAGGTTGAGGTGGGAGGATCACTTGAGCCCATGGGGTTTGAGACTGCAGTGAGCTAGGTTCACACCACTGCACTCCAGCCTGGGTGACAGACCAAGACTTTGCCTCAAAAACAAAAAAAGAGAAAGAAAAATTAAGCACAGTAAGAGATGAACAACAACAATAAAATAGAAAAGTTATGATGGTATACTATGATATAAGCTATGTGAATGTAGTCTCTTACAATATCCTATTGTGCTGTACTCAGCTATTTTCCAACCACAACTGACCATGGGTAACTGAAACTTCAGCAAAACTGTAGGTGAGGTGGAAGCTGGTGTTATAAAAAATGCCCATGAGTCCATAGTGAGGTAAAGAAATGACTAAATAAACAAGTCCCCTGAACAGAATTCCATTTTATGCAGACACTACCATCGAGGTGTGGATAACTCCCCACCCGTTAAGCTTGGGCTGTGCAGTGACTCCCTTCCTGAAAGGACAGTACAGAAAGGAGGGAAAAAAGAGTCACTTTACAGCAGAAACACCTGACAGACACTGCGTCTACTGGTGATGACGCTCACCATCAGCAGGGCTAGGCCATGCTGACCACATGTACCACTGACGTGACAGAAAATCCAGGAGTGGACCGGGAATGGTGGCTCAAGCCTGAAATCCCAGCACTTTGGGAGGCCAAGGCGGGTGGATCACTTGAGGTCAGGAGTTCAAGGCCAGCCTGGCGAACATGATGAAACCCCATCTCTACTAAAAATACAAATATTAGCCGGCATGGTGGCATGTGCCTGAGAATTGCTTGAACCGGAGAGGGGGAGATTGTAGTGAGACAAAATCGCACCATTGCACTCTAGCCTGGGTGAAGAAGCGAGGCTCTGTCTCAAAAAATAAATAAATAAAAGAAAATCCAGGAATGGATTTTGTGCTCTTCTTCCCAAAACCCATAAGCTTAGTCTAACTGTGAGAAGAACATGGCAAAATCCAGTAGAGGAACATCCTACAAGGCCTGACCAGTGTGCCTCAACACTGTTGAAGTTATCAACCATGAAGAAAGTGTAAGACGCTGTCACAGCCAGAGGAACCTGAGGAGGCAGGAGAGCAAATGCTGTGTGGGGTTCTGGATGGGATCCTGCAACAGAGAAGGCCATCAGAGCAAATTCAGGAACCCTGGATGAAGCCTGGATTTGGGTCTCTAACAATGCATCAATGCATTAGTCATGCACAGAGCAAGATGCTGGCAGGAAAAAGGGCTCAGAAATGCCTCCATGCACAGGTTAGCACACTGAGCTGCTGCTCTTGGCCACAGTCTCACAGGTTATGTTTCAAATCAAATATGTTGTACAAGATTCTTGTGCTATTTTTTCTTGTTTGACAGTTAACGGTATTTAATTTACTACTAATGGATTATGAAAACTCAATGCCTGTTTAAAGTTTGTGGCTTTGGAGCCAATTCTATCTCTAGTCAAGGTGACTTAAACAGACTTAATAAGCCTAGACAACATAGCAAGACCCTCATCTCTACAAAAAAATAATTGCAAAAAATTAGCCAGTCATGGTGGTGCTCACCTGTAGCCCCAGCTATTCTGGTGGCTAAGGCAGGAGGATCGCTTGAGCCCAGGAGGTTAAGGCTACAGTGAGCTATGATCACGCTACTGCATTCCAGCCTGGACTAGAGAGACCTATCTCTAAAATAAATAAACAGACGTAATGAACATGGGTAACTGAAACTTCAGCAAAACTGTAGATGAGGTGGGAGGTAGTGTTATAATAAAATGCCCTTGAGTCCATAGTGAGTGCTTCTCTCATTTCAAATAATTTACCATCTTATTTTTTCCCTAATATAAATTCTTCAACAGTGCCCCCGGTACAAGCTAGTAGTTATTTGGTTAAACAAATGAGCTGATGACTTTTATCATGACCATCATTACTTCCAGAAGGTGTCTTCTTTCTATGAAAGTAGAGCAGCCAGTGGGGAAAGAAAGAGCACTGACCTAACCACTGTTGCCCTTCACCAGCCTGGTCCACCTAATTTCTCTATGAAGTAGCACAGCTGTTCTAAGAGGAAGATGTTGAATTGGCTGGTCTTCCAGGCTAGAGAGAACATGGCCAAGGCCGTGAGGCCTGAGGCAGGCACACAGATGGTATGGACTCCCTCCCACCTCCTGCTCATCTGGCACCTCCCAGGCGATATCTGGAACCAGAAAGGTGCTCCCTGGGTAGGCCTGTCCTGAGCAGAGGCCTCAGCATCATCCTCTGCCTTCCTGGTGAGGACAGACAGCAGTGAGGCCCAGAATCTCAGAACTGTCCCCTACATTGCAGCCTCAGCCGGCAACCTTGCTCTCCCAAAAAGCCTCACACACCGCACTCCAAGAAGCTGCATCAGAAACAGCTGTCCAGGCCAGTTCACTGGCACACATCTCAAAGTGCTGCTGCTTCAAACCAGGAAACTGAGGTCTAGTCACACCCTTCCCCATCTCTGAAATGCAGGGCGATCAGCGAGGAGTCAGTGGGATCAGTCACAGAGACTACCTCCCAACAACCCTTCTCAGTCACTGATGTTGTCTGCCCACCAAGGCCCCGGGGGTCAGGACTGCTTCCATGGCCTTAGGTCTCGGCCCAGGACACGGGTGGGAGCAGCCTAGTGACACCGAGGCCCCCAAAGGGTGGTTCTGCCATAAATAATGCCAAGGGCATATCCCCCTCCAAGGAAGGCCAGACCTGCCTGGGAGAGCTGCAGAAAACCTGCACTCTAGCTGCAAACAGGAAGGGATAAGCCTGCTCAGATGGTGAGGTCCCTATCCTGCTACCCTCCACTCATGACCACAAAGGATCAGACACCCTTCTTGGGCCAAGGAAAACATGCTGCACCTCCCTGTTTGGATCTCCAGCTACTAGGGCCAGCTACTGGGGATACCAGGACTCTGCTGGTGTCACCTGGCCTGGGAAGGACCTGAGCAGCTCAAGCTGGCCACACGCCAGCCACAGCCCTGGCCATGGCTCCCACCTGCCCACGCCCATTGCAGCCCGCTCCCTGTCCTGAGCACGGGAAACAGGTCTACCAGCACTAACTCAAACTTCACAAAGAAACCATTTCTGGAATGGGGCTCCGTTTGGCGATTCGGAGTCAAAGGCGCACTTCATAGCTCCTTTCCAAATCCCGTGCATTGTCAGGCTCCGTTCCCCTTTGAAGCCTCGCTGAGTGATTGAAGCGTCTACTTTCTGAGGGGCAGATAGCACAGGGCTGGTAATCTGACTCTAAGCCACGGGATAAAGGTAGTTTGTTTCCTCTCAGCCCGTCTGTCAACACCTCCTCAGTAATTAGCCCTAATTATTACAGAGGGCCAGCCTCCCATTCGGTTATTAAATCAGAAATAGTATCACGGCTGGGCATCTGTCAACGCCCCGACTGGCGACCTTCGATTCATTGAATCCTCTGTCAGTATCCGCCTTTGGAAGCGCCCAGGCGGGCAGGGAGGCAGTGGCTTCAAAGATGCAGATCCCAGGAAGAATTCCGGGGAGGCAGAGAGGCAGGGAGGGCAGGTGCCCAGCAACCCAGTGGTGAGGGGAAGCCGGGCACCACCCCCTGGGCAGCAAGTGACAGCCCGATCCCAGCCATTTCCTACCTTCCAGGGCTGACTGATGTCAGTCTCTCCGTGACAGGGAATAGGTATGCCCCCAAAGAGCTCCTTCCCTTGGAGAAGGAAGCACCCCCAGGCTTGCATCAGGCACATCCGTCTCAGGGAGTGGCAGGCAGGCTGCAGCCTTGACTGACAGCTTGGCCTAAGGCCCAGCAAAGCCCTGCACCAGCTCAGCGCAGGGAGGGGAACCTGAGCCCCGGCTGCCCAGAGCACTGGTAAGCTGGCAAATCTGCAAAGCAGAACTAAGATTCAAGCCGGAGACACGATTTCCATAGTGCAGCTGAGAGTGCTGCAGTCCCATAGGCCCCAGGGAAGGACAGCCACCCACCTCACTTCTGGGCCTGAATCTCTTCCCCATCCTAGAAAAATGGCCACTTGCGCTGCCACAGGGGCCTTCTGCTCTGGCAAAGCACCTCCAGTCTGCTCCCCTAGGGGATGGCTGCCCCCCCAGCACAACTCACATCCTCAGACCAGGAGCCCGGGCTGACCTCACCTCACTTGGGGCAGTGACCCAGGTCCCCCAGGGCTGGCCACCAGCATTCTCCAGAGGCTGAGACCCACAGTGCCCAACCCTTCTGCCACCAGGAGCTCCTGGCCTGTGGTGAGCCAGTTGGGGCCCAGTATGGTGCCTACATGCTGACCCACACCAGGTCTGTGGCACCCCTTCCAGACACGACCTGCTGTGTATGAGGGAGGGCCCCAGAGACCAGTCACTTGTGTTGGGGACACAGACCATGTGGCGTGATTCATTCCCAAGCAGAGGTTAGTAAGTTCCTCTTACCAGCCCACTGCAGCCTGTTCTTCCCTGAGGCACTGACAGTCCTTTGGGTCCTTGTGGCCACCAAACACCACACTGGCAGGACCAGGCCCCTCTGGGCCAGTGGGGTGGGTCTCATGGAGACAAGGACATGGGTTAGTTTTCTTCCTTGGAAATGTCTGGAAGCCTCATGGCTGGGGCATGAGGAGTGACCTGCTGACCAGCCCCACAGTCAGCAGGGGCGCCAGGCAGGCGCTGAGGCTCAGACTTCTCCTTGGCACTGGGAGACAGCTGCCCCAGCTGGGCCAAGAGGAAATGCCAGTGTGAGGAGCCACCAGGCTGCAGGGGCAGGCAGGATGGGCAGGCGGGGTCTCTCTGTGAGCAGGCGTCTCACGTTGTGGCTGGGGATGTCCACTGCCCCAGGAGCGGGTCCCAGGAGTCTGGCAAGATGGCAGGAAGGAAGCTTGACTGGGGCATTTTTAGACAGCCTGCCCCACGCACTTACGGGCAGAGGCAGGAACCCAGCCAGCAGAGAGGATCAGCCTTTTTGCCTGGGATGAACACACGGAAAAGCTTGCTGCTTTACAGGAAGCATGACATTCCTGTGCACCAGTCCAGCCTCTGCTTGTAGGCCATCCCGGCAGGGAGACAGACAATGCTCACAGAGAGTGCGGGATGGGGACCAATCCCCTGGGGCTGCTGCCCCTGGCCTAGGGGAGGGACGTGCCCTGGGAACTTGGTTAGAGTTGGAGAAGAGGTGCCTAAGCACGCTGGGACTGCCACTTTCTGGCAGGGACTTGCCTGTGTGGCTCCTCCTGTGGCAGAGGCCACCATGGGTGGAAAAGGGAGGTCCCCCATCACACATAGGGGGTGATATGGCCAGATGTATGTCTCATCAACTCCTGACCAGCCAGCTGTGTGCAGTTGGCTGCGTACCTGCTTACACACACATGTCAGCAATGTGCTTGCCACATCCACCTCCACAGACATGCAAATGAGGACAGAGGCCGGCCTCTTGCTCGCTCTGCCCTGTGGGGTGCCCTCATAGCCCACTCCATGGGTGCTGCAGGTGGACCCCTCACTGAGGGACCCCCATATGCACAGCCTGTGATACAGTCCTAGCTCCACGACCCACAAACACTCCCCAGTCCCCTGCACTGCTCACACACCCAGGTGAGGTGGGTAGTGCAGGCACAGTAGGGGCAGGGGAGTCACATGTCCTCTGTACCCAGCTGGCAGCCCCGCCATTGGGGACACAGAAAAATGTGGCAAGTACATGAGCACCTCCCATCCATAGGCCCCAGCCCTGTGCTGTGGAGTCCCTGAGGCAAGGAGGAAAGGAGTGGGTTAATGAGGGCACCCCAGAGGCCTGGCTCGCCTCTGGCCAGCCCTCACCTACCCACCATGACCCTGTAACAGAGATGATGTAGCCCGAAGAGAAACTAAGGGAGTGACAGGTCCTGCTGTCCGGAGAGCAGGCTTGGCCAGGCTGTCCAGCAACATGGCGCCCCCAAGCCCTGCACCAGGAGAGCGTGAAGACTGCTGGGGCTGGGCAAGGGCCAGGACACCATCCTCTCTGCCTCTGCATTTGTGATCCAATGTGTTTTAAATCTTGCCAAGACAGGCTGGGCGTGGTGGCTCATGCCTATAATCCCAGCACTTTGGGAGGCCGAGGCGGGCAGATCATGAGGTCTGGAGTTCAAGACCAGCCTGGCCAACATGGTGAAACCCCATCTCTACTAAAAATACAAAAATTAGCCAGGCGTGGTGGCGCACACTTGTAGCCCCAGCTACTCGGAAGGCTGAGGCAGAAGAATCTCTTGAACCCGGGAGGCAGAGGTTGCAGTAAGCCAAGATCAGGCCACTGCACTGCAGCCTGGGGGGCAACAGAGCAAGACTCCACCTGGAAAAAAAAAAAAAAAATCCCTGCCAAGACAATTTGAAGAATGAGGAAGTGGAGGGTTTTCCTATGAGATAATCAAGACTTATAAAGCTAGAATAACTAGTAGGGGACAGATTGAACAGAGAGTAGGCGGGTAGGCCAAGCACAGCCCGTGGGTAGCTGCAGCCGGGCTGTGAGTTGCTGCAGCCAGCAGCTGATGCTAGGGCAGGCTGGTGCCCTGTGGAAAAAGGTGAAATGGGATCCCCTGTTGGTCAGGATATAATAGGTTATGCTGTGGAAAACACAAGCCCCAAACTCAGTGGCTTCACACATCAAAAATTTATTTCTTGCTCATATTACATGTACATTGCAGTCGGCAGAGGGGCTCTGCTCATCACAGGCTCTCAAGGATGACAGTAGACCCCTCCTTCCCACCACAGTTACACTTACAGGTGCACTTGAGGTTGAATGTCAAAGGCAAAATGTTACAACCTGGGAATACAGAATAATGCTTTGTACCCCCACGTAGGGAGATTTCTTAAGTGAGAAACAGAGTGTCGCGTACAGCACAACTAGGCATTGCCCACTCAACAGCTGAGTCTTGGCCATCTAACACGCCTCAGTATGGCCCCAGAACCCAGGGCCTGGGGGACAGGCATGTGGAGACCGCGGAAGCCTGCTCAAGATAGCACTGTCAGGAAAAGCAAAGACAAAACCAGAGAAGCCCATCTCGGGCACTGCTGTGGGCAGAACTGTGTCGCCTCAATGTTATGTTCAAGTCCTAACCGCTAGTACTTCTATTTGAAGACAGAGTCTTTAAAGAGGTAATTCAGGGTTCGTTGAGTTCATGGGTGGGCCTTGATCTAATAGACTGGTGACGTCATGAGAGATTAGGACACAGACACAGACAGGGACACGACAAGAAGGTGGTCATCTGCAGGCCAATGAGTGAGGCCTCAGGAGAAACCAACCTTGCCTACACCCTGATCTCAGGCTTCCAGCTCCAGAACCATGAGGAAATACATGTCTGTTGTTTAAGCCCCTCGGCCCGTGGTCTTTTGTCAGGCAGCCCCAGCAGACAAACAGGTATGTTGCCCTGGGATGGACGCAGGCCATCCTCCCATCCTTAGCAGCAGCACCAACCAGCCCCACATTGGGTGGCTGCTCATACTTCTCCATACTGAGCACCCTGGCCCACAGGATGATCAGCTGCTCCCAACCTATGGAACTCAGATGTGGTTCTGTGGTTTCCTTTGGCCACAGAAATGGAAGTGGGGTGACACACATCACTTGTGGCCTGCTGTGGTCTTTCCCCTGCCTCACTGAGCATGGAGAAATATGTCCAGGTAGGCTCTTGTCAGCATAGGTTTGATAGGCTCCATCCATGGTGGCCGCCAGGTGTGAGCAAGAAATAAGCAGTGTCAACTGTAGCACTACCGCTGGAGATCTTTATTACTGCAGCACAATCTGGCTCATGCTGACTGATCCTGCAGGGTAACAGTTTTATTTGCCTTGCTCCTTTATTGCTGGATCTTTGGGCTTTTCCAGTTCTGCTGTTCAAAAAACAGTGACACCCACAAGGTGGGTGTCAGAGGGCCTAGACCCCAGCCAACACAATGCATGGGCACCATTCTCATTCAAACCTTCTGACCACCCCATGATGAAAAACTATGTTCACAGCTCAAAAAGGTCAGGTGAGGACCCTCAGCTCATGAGGGGACGGGAGGAGCCAAGGTCAACCTCCAGTCCCTGCTCTAAACCCCAACGTAGTGGCACCAAATCATGACCATCCCTGGCAACAGCCTTCATGCACCTAGCAAACAGTCACAGCATGAGTGTTCCTAGAACACACACATTATGTGGTCAAATTGTAATACTGTATACTCCCACCAACAGTACGAGAAGGCCCATTTCTCCATACCTCCACAACTCTGGGCATCTAAAACTTCTAAAATCCTGGAATCACAGGCCAAAAAAAATCACCCATATTTCCCTCTAGTACTTTCATAATTTTAACACTGAAATCTTTAATCTATCTAGAATACATACTGACATAAAGAGTGAGGCATGCACTTGGCTTTACTATTTTCCAGAGGGCCAACTGCTTTTACTGAATAATCCATGTTACCCTCATTAATTGGAAACACCTCTAGCATGTACTAAATCTCCCTATTTATTTGGCCTTGTTTCAAAGTTCTCTATTCTCTGCTCATCCGTCCACAACATCTAAGTATTTTGATTATTGTAGCTTTATAAAATATTCCAATATCCCACAGGACCTCATCCTTAAAACTTCCTATTTTAAAGTTTTCCTTGGAGACAGGTACTTTAAACACCATCTCATGGCACCCATCATGTCCTATCTTTAGGAAATAAAATCTCCGGTATTTCGAAGGGAAGTAAGGGACAGACACCATGATTGGAAAGCAGGGCCAGCACCATGGCCTGTCCCTGAGCACACCCAGCAAACCCTGCCAGGCTCTGTGGCTCCTGAGCAACCCCACTTCAGGTCTGTCAGTGAGTGGGGGTCAGGAGAGACAAACAACCCAGGGAGAGCGTCTCCTCTCCTGGCCCTTGGTGCACCTCCCTCCCCAAGGAGCAGGAAAGCAGCTCTGTCATGTCTGTCTGAAAGCAGATGCTGCAGCAGCTGGCAACAAAGCAGCTCTGCAAGGGGCCATGTGTACTGCCTTTTTGGAAGGCCATACCGGAGCCCATCCTTGCCTCTACCCTACCTGTGCAGGAAACCTGGACATCACCACTTTGAGACCCTGCTTTCCTTTCTAGAGAGAGCCCAACCACAATTAACAGGACCCATTTTACAAATTAAAAACCAGGTCACCTGGACTCTCCCGTGGGCTCTCAAGCCTGCATAGGCTAATGCTGTACGACTGGCCCTCAGACACGTGGCAGACCATAACTTACATGTCCCCAGGAGCTGCCTGGGTTTCAAGAGCAGAGAAGACCCAAAGCCCCAGTCCGACCGAGTTCAGAAGAGAAGGCAGCAATCCCAGCTTGAAGGATCCACTTCAGGTACACTAAAGGGAGATGGGAAGGTGGCCTGTCTAGGAAGCCTGTGGGACGGGGTAAGGGTCAGCTGGGTGACTAGTCTGTCCATCCCAGAGAGCAACTCTGGGTTCTACTGCCAGACCCACAGGCAATCCAGGCCACAGTGCACCGGAGGCAGGCATGAGGGAGCTGTCTGACCAGACCCCTCAGGCTGGGGCCTGAGCCATTGGATAGAGGGCAGCTGTGTGAACTGGCACAGAAGCAGGCCAGGATGTCCAGGACTTCCCACATCTGACCAGAATCAAGACTGAACATGGGTTTCTTCTGCCAACTCACATGTTTTGCTACAAGGGCTATACCCACTTTCTAATAATAGCTGCCCACCTATTTCCAAGGTTTCCAGCTGTTTTATCTACATGGTATTTGTGCCCTGAAATAACTCACACATAAAACCATCTGAACCCAGAGCCTTTTTTAGTGATAATTACCAAATAAAATAATCCTAACAATTTCTATTTTTCTAAGGTTTGTTTTGTTTTGTTTTTAAGACAGAGTTTTGCTTTTGTTACCCAGGCTTGTATACAATGGCACGGTCTCGGCTCACTGCAACCTCTGCCTCCCAGGTTCAAGTGATTCTCCTGCCTCAGCCTCCCAAGTAGCTGGGATTACAGGCAAGCACCACCACACCAGGCTAATTTTGTATTTTTAGTAGAGACGGGGTTTCTCCACGTTGGTCTGGCTGGTCTCAAACTCCCGCCTCAGGTGATCCGCCTGCCATACAGGTGTGAGCCACCGTGCCCAGTCAGTTTCTGAATAAATTTAATCAGATGCTTGCTAATTAGTTTTTCCTAAAATAGTTGGCTATATTTTCAATTCACATTTCTGCTTTTCCTTCCTACTTTCTAGGAAGGTGTTGTTTTGTTGTTTTCACAATCATAAAACTGAAAGGGGCTTGAAATTCTTGTCCAAGCACCAAAGTGGGCACACACTGAACACACTGGGCAGCTGTACCTGCCAATTCTGTGGTAAACTTGGCTCCAGGAGCTTCCAAGCTCCACTTCCACTAGAAAACCCCTCCTTGTGCGGAACAGGTCTTTCTTCATTCCAATCCTCTGGGCCTGGGGCCTCACAGCTCTGGATTCCTGCCTGGTCCTCACTTCACCTACAGCTCTCGGAAGTCAGTTCTCCATCTGCCGAGCCACCCACCCCCACCTACTAAGCCCCAGCTCCTTCGATCAGACTCTTGGACCCTCAAATCCCCTGCTAGAAACCACACCTGCAAAAATAAATAAATAAATAAATAAATAAAAGAAACCACACCTGCAATGCTGACCTGGAATGCTCATGACCAGGCCTCTCCTCCTGAGCCACTGCACCACAGGCTCAGCCAGTAATCCAACACATGTTTAATGAGCACTCATTGTGTACCAAGCCACATAGCTGACTAAGACAGAGCCCCTGCCCTGGAGGGTCACAGTCTGCCAGGAGGGAAATCCAAGTCATTTACATAACTGGGGCTTAATTGCTGAATGGGCGATGCACAGGAGTGTGCAGGGGACGGCAGCACAGGGGACGGCAGCACAGCAGCAGGGAAGAGGAAGCTGCTTCAGAACACCAGGCGTGACTTGAGCGCTAATACACGAAGGGAGAATGCCTGCAGCTGAGCTTAACACGGGGCTTGCGTCCCATCTTCCTGCATCCAAACCTCCCAGCTGGCCAGGACTGCTGGTAAACCCACAGGAAACATTCTGCCAAGATGCCAACCCACTCATTCAGCAGAATCAAAGTTGCCACTTCCTCCAGGCAGCCTTCCTCACATTCTAGCTGGGACAGAAGTCACAGGGAGCAGAGATGGTGCAGTTAGGGGGACAGACACAGAGACCCCAAACAGGAACCAGATCCCAACAGGGCAGATGTGGCAGACCCAGTTCAGTCCCAGCCAGTGTGGAAGACACCAAGGGGTGTTTTGTGGGGATGGAGGTGACAAAGATGATGCAAGTATCTGCTGGGAGTTGATTTACAAAATGACCCCCTCGTGGAAGCAGGCCTGGGCAAGACGGCACTCCCAGGTGATGGGTAGGGACGCAACTGACAGCCAGCGGGAGCAGGGGAAGGGCACAGGTGGAGGACAAGCTCTGCTGGGGTTGGGGGAGCTGCTTCTGCTCAGGGCAAAGTCCAAAACAAGCACACCTTGCCCAGCTATGGGGTCGTCTGAAATCATCTAGGGATGCCACTCTCCTCTGATGGGGGACTAAGGGGCCACACAGGTCACTTCATCACGAGGCGCAGCATTGCTCCCACCTGGGCTGTGTTCAGAACCCAGGAGAAAGTGGTGGCTCTCCTGGGGTCTCCGGGGCCTCCACCACCTCCTGTGGGGTACCTGAGGATACCTCCTGGTCTCCCTCTGTCTCCGAAACCTCCTCCTCTGTTTTCCGGGGTTTCAGATCCCCTACGTGAGCTGGGTCTGGTCTCTGGGCAGGAGAATTAGCTGACTTCAACACTCTAGGGACAGGTGTGGGAGCTGCCTCCTCTGGCTGAGAGGAGGCTGGTTCCACAGGACCAGGCTTGGAGCTACATGCAGAACTGGGCAGGGCTGGGGACTCCTTGGGTCCAGGGGTGCTCTCCTTGGTCAGCTGCTGCTTGGGCAGAGCACTTCTGGATATAGAGCTGGACCTAGACACAGCAGGGGTGGCCATGGCGGCTGGTAAAGCCCTGGGGGCAGTACCCATGTTGAGTGCCAGGCCCTCCAAGAACCTAGCTAAGTATTGCCTCACCACAGGCAGCTGAGGGGACACTGGCAACTGGTTGGAGGCCAGGGGCAGGGGACAGGGAACCACCTCATGGTACTCAGCAAAACTGTTTGGGTCTTGAACAACTTCCTTGAGATCTCGGCAGAAGAGCTCGTAATCGTCAGGCAGGGGCAGGTCCCCAACAAGGTAGGGGGCTGCCCAGGCCCGGGCTCGGCCTGTCAGGCGCCCGAGGATCTCGTAGACACGGCTGGTGTTGTCCTGATAGTGCTCGAAGCGGAAGGACATGTAATCACCCAGCTGGGCCAAGAAACGGTCCAGCAGCCATGGGGAGCCATCAAAGGTGCCTGGGTCTGAGCCTGGCACCCAGCAGAAGTCCACCCTGCGGGGTCGGGGGCTGGGCATGCACCCAGCTAGAGGACCCCTTTCTGCGAGTTGACTACCAGGAGCACCACTAGCTGTGCTCTTCTGCTCCATGATCGTTCGCACACACACGGGGTCCCCGCAGCAGGGCTGCTCAATCCAGGGATCCACAAGGGGGGTGCATGTCACCCCAGGAGAGGCCTGGTCCATCTGCTGCCATGGGTGTGCATTGGCATAATTGGCGGCTGCCCAGATGGGAACGCGAGGGCCCTGCTGACGGCAACGGCCGCGAGGCATGCTGGTAACAGAAGGGAGAAGAGAGGAGAGCCAGCACTGGGGGCAGGGTGTGGACAGATGTGGCTTGCACGACACAACAGTACAGGGATGGCTGAACAGGGCGAGGCAGACCCGCACTGGTCCAGGCAAGTGCTGAGGATCAGGGAGCTGACAG
>PVKP010033906.1:0-24720 GCA_004027715.1 Plecturocebus donacophilus | reverse complement strand
TGCCTCCCGGGTTCAAGCAATTCTCTTGCCTCAGCCTCCTGAGTAGCTGGGACTACATGTGCACACCGCCACGCCCAGCTAATTTTTTTTGTATTTTTAGTAGAGGTGGGATTTCACCATATTGGTCTCGATCTCTTGACCTTGTGATCTGCCCGACTTGGCCTCCCAAAGTACTGGAATTACAGGCATGAGCCACCACACCCAGCCTCTCTCTCTCTTTCTTTCCTTTCTTTCTTTCCTTTTTCTTTCTTTTTTTCCTCTTTCTCTCCCTTCCTTCTTTCCTTCTTCTCTCTTTACTTCTTCTTTACTTCTCTCCCTCTCTTTTTTCCTGAATGAGTTCTATCTATTGATAATCATCTATTGTCTAACCTATTCTGAAAGAGAATGAATATACACCTATATATCCTGAAATAATAAAAGTGTAAATATGCATTACTATCAAACACTGTGGTGAATTAGATTCTGCCCAAAAGACCTTTTAGGACTTTCTCCCAAGGTCTCTAACTGTGCCACTCCTGATGAGGTCCATGGACTGGCACTATCAGTATTCTCCTAGGAGTTCGTTTGAAATGTGCATGTTCAGGCCCCAATGAGACCTACTGAACTGAAGTCTCTGGGGATGGACTTAGGAATCCGCATTTTGACAAGTTTTTTGGGTGATTTTGCTTCATGCTGAAATGTGAGAAGCAGAAGCACTGCTCTATGTATCATGACTTCTGTGACAGGAGGAAGAAATATCACAGCATCTTCCCTTTTATATTTGCTTAGGAGAACACTGACTTCACCAACTTAGTTTCTGGGCTTCATTATGCAGAACTGGGTAATGAAAAGGATGAAGATGAGCTTGACTGATTAAGGTTGGGACAAATAGTTCCTCAGAATGGAAAAGATTAAGAGAATGAAGGACATGAAAGAAAAAACTAGAGTGGGCCACGTTTCAGAGAAAATTCTGTGAAGTTGTGGAGACAGAAGGGAGGCTGGGGACAGTTGCAGTAGCTGGTTTTCTGGATTTTTGAGAGCAAAAAGAGGTTTTGAAGTGCATTGAGGATGAAATCTCCCAGTAACATTTTGTGAATGTTTACTGCAAAGATTTCAATATTTTTTCAATTTTTCTTTTTGATTGATGTTGGATGGATGTTCATCTGGATGTGGCATCATGTCAAGGCTAGAGTGCAAGAGTGCATTTCTCTGTGGCAACTGTGAGGATCTGGGTACCAAGATATGCCTGTTTCATATTATGCAATGGTGTTTGTTTTGATTGACAGCAAGGTCAATCAAATATTTAATGATGGGCATACATTCTGAGAAATGTGTCATTAGGTGATTTTGTCATTGTGGGAAGATTATAGTGTATACTTCCACAAACCAAGATGGTATAGACTACTACACACCTAGGCTATATGGTATAGCCTATTACTTCTGGGCTATAAACCTGTATAACATGTTACTATAGTGGATACTGTAGTATTCACTATAAGAAAAAAATTGTAGGCAATTACAACACAGTGGTAAATATTTATGTATCTAAACATCTCTAGACATAAAAGAATACAGTAAAAATGGTATAAATGATAAAAAGTGGTACACCTCTATAGGGCACTTACCATGAATGGAGCTTGCAGCAGGACTGGAAATTGCTCTGGGTGAGTCAGCGAGTGAGTGGTGAGTGAATGTGAAGGCTCTGGACTGTACAATACTGTAGACATCACAAACACTGCACTCTTAGTCTCCACTACATTTATAAAAAATATTTTTCTTTCTTCGATATTAACCTTAACTTACTATAAATTTTTTTATAAAGTTTCAAAATCTTTAAAACCTTTTTGCCTCCTGTTATAACACTTAGCTTAAAATGTAAGCCCATTTTACAGCTGTACAAACTACTTTGTTTTCTTGTTATATGTGATGGTTAATATTGGGCCAGATATGGTGGCTCACGCCTGTAATCCCAGCACTTTGGGAAGACCAGGCAGGCGGATCACAAGTTCGAGAACATCCTGGCCAACATGGTGAAACCCCATCTCTACTAAAAATACAAAAATTAGCTGGGCATGGTGGCACATGCCTGTAGTCCCAGCTACTCAGGAGACTGAGGCAGGAGAATTGCTTGAACCTGGGAGGTGGAGATTGCAGTGAGCCGAGATCGCACCACTGCACTACAGCCTGGGTGATAGTGTGAGACTCCGTCTCAAAAAAACAAAAAAAACAAAAAAACTGAATGTCAACTTGATTGAATTAAAGGATGCAAATATTGTTCCTGAGTGTGTCTGTGATGGTGTTGCCAAAGGAGCTGAACATTTGAGTCAGGGGACTGGGAGAGGCTGATCCACCCTCACTCTGGGTGGGCACAATCTAATCAACTGCCAGCATGGCTGGAATAAAAGCTGGCAGAAAAATGTGGAAAGTCTAGACTAGTTTAGTTTTCTAGCCTACATCTTTCTCCCATGCTGGATGCTTCCTGCCCTCAAACACTGGATTCAAAGTTCTTCAGCTCTGGAACTCGAACTGGCCCTCCTTTCTCCTCAGCTTGCAGACAGCCTATGGTGAGACCTCACTTTGTGATCATGCGAGTCAATACTTCTTAATAAACTCCCCTTTATATATAAATCTATCCTGAGAACCCTGACTAATACAATATCCTTATCCTATCTGCCTTTTTCTATTAAAATTTTTTGTTGTTAAAAATGACAACACAAACACCCCTATTAGCCTAGGCCTACTCAGGGTCAGGATCATTAATATCACTGTCTCCCACCTTCACATCTTGTTCCACAGGAGGGTCCTCAGGGCCAGTAACACACATCCAGCTGTCATCTCCTATGATAACAATGCCTTCTTCTGGAATACTTCCTGAAAGACCTGCCTGAGGCTGTTTTACAGTTAACTTTTTTTTTTTTAACAAGTAGAAGGAGTATACATAAAATAATGATAAAATGTATACTATGGTAAATACATAAACCAGTAACATAATCATTTATGATCATTACCCAGTACTATATGGGGTATATAATTGTATGTGCTACACTTTTATGTGACTGGCAACATGGTAGGTTTGTTTACACTGGCATCACCACAAACGTGAGTAATGCGTTGCACTGTATTAGGATGGCTATGATGTCACTAGGTGATAGGAATTCTTCAGCTCCATAATAACTTTACAGGTCCATTGTCATATATGTGGTCCATCATGGACTGATAATTTGTTATGCAGCACATGACTGTATTTGGTTTTTGGTTGTGGTTACCGGGCAGATCTTTAGAGATTGCTGTTTGGTTAGGATTGTGTCAAATGGACAAAAGAGGTCATAGCTGATCCTTTGTGTCATCATGGTCACTGCTGATGTACCAGTCACAAAACTATCAATATACCTTATACAAATTTTCATTTCTCCTCTAACAGCATGGTTTCCTAATTTTTACTCTCTCTTTTTAATTTTTTCTGGTGCTGTCCATGCTTCTGTGGACATGCCTTGGATCTTGTTAAACCCAGAAATTTCATCACTTCTGAAATCTCAAATCTATTTCATTTTTTATCTTCTTAGCTCATTTGCTCAAGAATATTCTCTGCAAGACATCTGTCTGTCAGCAAGTCTTGTTCGTTCTTCCTTCAAGTCATATACTCAACCCAGCCACTGCTCACTATCTTTACTATTAACACACTACCTCAGGCCACCATCATGTCTGGTTTAAAAATAACTTGGCTTTCCACACATTACTTCTCACTGCAGCCAAAGTAATTTTTCTTTTCTTTATTGTACTTTAAGTTCTGGGGTACATGTGCAGATCTTGCAGGACTATTGCATAGGTACACACATGCTATGGTGGTTTTCTGTTTCCATCCCCCGTCACCTACATCAGGCATTTCTCCCAGTGTTATCCCTCCCCAACCACCCTGCCCTCTGCCCTCCCTCCCCTAGTACCCCACCCCTCAACAGACCCCAGTGTGTGATGTTCCCCTCCCTGTGCCCATGTGTTCTCATTGTTCAACACCCACCTAAGAGTGAGAACATTGGGTGTTTGTTTATTCTGTTCTGTGTCAGTTTGCTGAGAATGATGGTTTCCAGCTTCATCCATGTCCCTACAAAGGACAAGAATGAATCATTTTTTATGGCTGCATAGTATTCCATGGTGTATATGTGCCACATTTTCTTTATCCAGTCTATCACTGATGGGCATTTGGGGTGGTTCCACGTCTTTGCTATTGTAAACAGTGCTGCAATGGACATTCATGTGCATGTGTCTTTATAATAGAACAATTTATAATCCCTTGAGTATATACCCAGTAATGGGATTGCTGGGTCAAATGGTATTTCTATTTCTAGATCCTTGAGGAATTGCCACACTGTCTTCCACAATGGTTGAACTAATTTGCACCCCACCAACAGTGTAAAAGTGTTCTTATTTTTCTCCACATCCTCTTCAGCATTGGTTTTCTCCAGATTTTTTAATGATCGCCATTCTAACTGGCGTGAGATGGTATCTCAATGTGGTTTTGATTTGCATTTCTCTAATGACCAGTGATGATGAGCATTTTTTCATATGTTTGTTGGCCTCATGAATGTCTTCTTTTGAAAAGTGTCTGTTCATATATTTCGTCCACTTTTGAATGGGTTCATTTTTTTCTTGTAAATCTGTTTTAGTTCTTTGTAGGTTCTGGCTATTAGCCCTTTGTCAGATGGGTAGATTGAAGAAGTATTTTTCCCATTCTGTTGGTTACCAGTTCACTCTAATGATTATTTCTTTTGCTGTGCAGAAACTCTTGTTTAGTTAGATCCTATTTGTCTATTTTGGCTTTTGTTGCCATTGCTTTGGTGTTTTAGTCATGAAGTCCTTGCCTATGCCTATGTTCTGGATTGTATTGCGTAAGTATTCTTCTAGGGTTTTTATGGTGTTAGGTCTTATGTTTAAATCTTTAATCCATCTGGAGTTGATTTTAGTGTAAAGTGTCAGGAAGGGGTCCAGTTTCTATTTTCTGCACATGGCTAGCCAGTTTTCCCAACACTATTTATTAAACAGTTCTTTAATTACTTGTTTTTGTCAGGTTTGTCAAAGATCAGATGGTTGTAGATGTGTGGTGTTGTTTCCGAGGCCTCTATTCTGTTCCACTGGTCTATATCTCTGTTTTGGTACCAGCACCATGCTGTTTCGATTACTATAGCCTTGTAGTATAGTTTGAAGTCAGGTAGCGTGATGCCTCCAGCTTTGTTCTTTTTGATTAGGATTGTCTTGGCTGTGCAGGCTCTCTTTTGGTTCCATATAAGTTTAAAGTGGTTTTTCAAGTTCTGTGAAGACAGTCAATGGTAGCTTGATGGGGATAGCATTGAATCTATAAATTACTTTGGGCAGTAGGGCCATTTTCACAATATTGATTCTTCCTAACCATGAGCATGGAATGTTTTTCCATCTGTTTGTGTCCTCTCTTATTTCCTTGAGCAGTGGTTTGTCGTTCTCCTTGAAGAGGTCCTTTACGTTCCTTGTTAGTTGTATTCCTAGGTATTTTATTCTCTTTGTAGCAACTGTGAATGGGAGTTCACTCATGATTTGGCTCTCTGTTTGTCTCTTATTGGTGTATAGGAATGCTTGTGATTTCTGCACATTGATTTTGTATCCTGAGACTTTGCTGAAGTTCCTTATCAGCTTAGGGAGATTTGAGGCTGAGATGATGTGATCTAAATATACAATCATGTTGTCTGCAAATAGAGACAATTTGACTTCCTTTTTTCCTAATTTAATACCTTTTATTTCTGTTTGTTGGCTGATTGCTTTGGCTAGAACTTCCAACACTATATTGAATGGGAGTGGTGAGAGAAGGCATCCTTGTCTAGTGCCGGTTTTCAAGGGGAATTCTTCCATTTTCTGCCTGTTCAGTATGATATTGGCCATGGGTTTGTCATAAATAGCTTTAATTATTTTGAGATACGCTCCATTGATACCTAGCTTATTGAGGAGTTTTAGCATAAAGTAGTGTTGAATTTTGTCAAAGGCCTTCTCTGCATCTATTGAGATAATCATGTGGTTTTCATTGGTCCTGTTTATGTGATAGATTATTTATAGATTTGCATATGTTGAACCAGCCTTGTATCCCTGGGATTAAGCCTACTTGATTGTGATGGATAAGCTTTTTGATATGCTGTTGCATTATGGTTTGCCAGTATTTTACTGCAGATTTTTGCATCTATGTTCATCATGGATATTGGCCTGAAGTTTTTCTTATTTGTGTCTCTGCTGGGTTTTGGTAACAGGATGATGTTCGTCTCATACAATGAGTTAGGGAGGATTTCCTCTTTTTGTATTGTTTGGAATAGTTTCAGAAGAAATGGTACCAGCTCCTCTTTGTACATCTGGTAGAATTCAATTGTGAATGCATCTGGACCTGAACTTTTTTGATTTGGTAGGCATAATTGCTGCTACAACTTTAGACCATGTTATTGGTCTATTCAGGGTTTCAATTTCTCCATGGTTTAATCTTGGGAGGGTGCAAGTGTCTAGGAATTTATCCATTTTTTCCAGATTTACTGGTTTATGTGCATAGAGTTGATTGTAGTAATCTGTGATGGTAGTTTGTATTTCTGTGGAATTGGTGGTGATATCCCCTTTATTGTTTTTTATTGCATCTATTTGATTTGTCTCTCTTTTCCTTTTTATTAGTCTGGCTAGCAGTCTGTGTATTTTGTTGATCTTTTTTAAAAAAACAGCTCCTGGATTTATGGATATTTTGAAGGGTTTTTTTTTTTTTTGTATGTGTATCTATTTTCTTCAGTTCTGCTCTGACCTTAGTTATTTCTTGTCTTCTGCTAGGTTTTGAGTTTTTTTGATCTTGCTCCTCTAGCTCTTTCAATTTTGACAATTGGATTTGATTTTAGATCTTTCCTCACTTCTCATGTGGCCATTTATTACTATAAATTTCCCTCTAGACACTGCTATAAATGTGTCCCAGAGATTCTGGTACATTGTGTCTTCATTCTCATTGGTTTCAAAGAATATCTTTATTTCTGCCTTCATTTTATTGTTTATCCAGTCATCGTTCAGGACCAGGTTGTTCAGTTTTCATGTAGTTGTGCAGTTTTGAGTGTGTTTTTTTAATCCTAAGTTCTAATTTCATTGAACTGTGGTCTGAGAGACTGTTATGATTTCTGTTCTTTTGCATTTGCTGAGGAATGATTTACTTCCAATTATGAGGTCAGTTTTAGAATAAGTGTGATGTGGTGCTGAGAAGAATGTATATTCTGTGGATTTGGGGTGGAGAATTCTGTAGATGTCTATTAGGTCCGCTGGTCCAGATCTGTGTTCAAGTTCTGGATATCCTTGTTGATTTTCTGTCTTGTTGATCTGTCTAATATTGACAGTGGAGTGTTGAAGTCTCCCACTATTATTGTGTGGGAGTCTGAGTCTCTTTATAGGTCATTTAAAACTTGCTTTATGTAACTGGTTGCTCCTGTATTGGGTACATTTATATTTAGGATAGTTAGCTCTTCTTGTTGCATTGATCCTTTACCATTATGTAATGTACTTCTTTGTCTTTTTTGATCTTTGTTGGTTTAAAGTCCATTTTGTCAGAGACTAGGATTGCAACCCCTGCTTTTTGTTTTGTTTTGTTTTGTTTTGCTATCCATTTGCTTGATAAATCTTCCTCCATCCCTTTATTTTGAGTCTATGTGTGTCTTTGCACATGAGATGGGGCTCCTGAATACACATACTGATGGGTATTGCGTTTTTATCCAGTTTGCCAGTCTGTGTCTTTTGACTGGGCCATTTAGGCCATTTGCATTTAACATTATTATGTATGAATCTGATCCTGCCATTTTGTTACTGGCTGGTTATTTTCCCCTTTAGTTGATGCAGATTCTTCATTGCATCATTGGTCTTTACCATTTGGTACATTTTTTGTTGTGGTTGGTACTGGTTGTTCCTGTCCATGTTTAGTGCTTCCTTCAGGAGCTCTTGTAAGGCAGGTCTGGTGGCAATGAAATCTCTCAGCATTTGCTTGTCTGTAAAGATTTTATTTCTCCTTCTCTTATGAAGCTTAGTTTGGCTGGATATGAGATTCTGTGTTGAAAGTTCTTTAAGGATGTTAAATCTTGGTCCCAACTCTCTTCTGGCTTGTAGGGTTTCTGCAGAGTGATCCACTCTGAGTCTGATGAGCTTCCCTTTGTAGGTGACCCAACCTTTCTCTCTGGCTGCCCTTAGCATTTTGTTCTTCATTTCAACCCTGATGAACGTGATGATTATGTGTCTTGGGGTTGCTCTTCTTGAGGAGTATCTTTGTGGTGTTCTCTGTATTTCCCAGATTTGAATGTTGGCCTGCCTTGCTAGGTTGGGAAAGTTCTCCTGGATAATATCCTAAAGAATGTTTTCCAGCTTGGATTCATTCTCCCCGTCACATTCAGATACACCCATCAAGCATAGATTAGGTCTTTTCACATAATCCCCTATTTCTTGGAGGTTTTGTTCATTTCTTTTCACTCTTTTTTTTCCTATTTTGCCTTCTCATTTTATTTCATTGAGTTGATCTTCAATCTCTGATATTCTTTCTTCTGCTTGATTGGTTTGGTATTGAAACTTGTGTATGCTTTGCGAAGTTCTCATGCTGTTTTTCAGCTCCATCAAATTGTTTATGTTATTCTCTAAGCTGGTTATTCTAGTTAGCATTTTGTCTAACCTTTTTTCAAGGTTCTTAGTTTCTTTGCATTGGGTTAAATCATGTTCCTTTAGCTCAGAGAAGTTTGTTATTACCCACCTTCTGAAGCCTGCTTCTGTCAATTCATCCAGCTCATTCTTCATCCTGTTTTATTCCCTTGCTGGTGAGGAGTTGTGATCCCTTGGAGGAGGAGAAGCATTCTGGTCTTTGATGATTTCATCCTTTTTGCACTGATTTCTTCCCATCTTTGTGGGTTTATCTACCTTTGATCTTTGAAGTTGGTGATTTTGGATGGGGTCTCTGAGTGGACGTCCTTTCTGTTGGTGTTGAAGTTATTTCTTTCTGTTTTTTATTTTTCCTTCTAACAGTCAGGCCTCTATGCTATAGGACTGTTAGAGGTCCACTCCAGACCTTCCTTGCCTGGGAATCACCTGCTGGGGCTGTGGAGTGGTGAGGATTGCTGCCTGATCTTTCC
The DNA here is from genome assembly GCA_004027715.1 of Plecturocebus donacophilus. Taxonomy (NCBI): domain Eukaryota; kingdom Metazoa; phylum Chordata; class Mammalia; order Primates; family Pitheciidae; genus Plecturocebus; species Plecturocebus donacophilus. Next base: position 15,607 of record PVKP010033906.1, on the reverse strand, counting down.
TTTGGTCACTTCATCCCAGAAAGGTACCTGCCAGGTGTCAGCCTGATCTCTCCTGTATGAGGCATTTTTGTTATTCAGACCTCTTGAGGAGGCAGTCTGCCACTTGTCTGCCTGCAGAGGTGCTGTTGGGCTGCTTTGGATTCAGCCTAGCTGCTGTGTAGGCTTCCTCTGGTTTTTGTTTACACAGGTGACATTAGACCTGCCTTCACAATGGCAGATGCCTTTTCTTCCCTCCGAGCTCAATCATCTTGGGTCAAGCTTGGACTGATATGCTAGCTGTAAAACTCTCAAGTGAGAGGGCCTCAGTTTGCTGGTCTTTGTGGAAGTGGGACCTGGCGAGCTGCATCACCTATCTCCCTGCTTTCACCTCTCCCTTTTCCTGAGGGGTGGGTAGATCCATCCTGCAGGCGCTCTTGGCCCTAGCCAAAACTTCTGCCTAGCTGACAACTAACGGCACTGGACCAACCAGAGCTGTCACTCAGATCTGTGTTGGTAACTCGTGGTGCTTTTCAGCCCGGCAGTGTTCTCCTGGATGGTGGGTTGCAACGGCCATGGGAGAAGTGCAGTATCTGAACCGGAGTGCCAAGTGGGTGATGTCCCCCATCTTCCATCCAGTTGCACTTCCTGGATAGGGCAGTGCCCTGCCCTGCCTTGGTTTGCCCTCCTTGGACTATACCCACTGTCCAACCAGTCCCATTGAAATGAACCTGGTACCTCGGTTGGAAATGCAGATATCACTTCCTTCTGTATCTCTCTCACTGGGAACTGCCCTCTGGAGCTGTTCTATTCAGCTGTCTTTGCGGTCCCAAAGTAATTTTTATAATGTAACTCAGGTATTTTTACAACCCTATATAAAAACTTCCCAGTATTTCCAAAGCTGCTAGAATTAATCTAAAGCCCTTACTATGGAGGCTATAAAGCTCTACCTGATTTGATACTTGGTTTCTTCTCTGTCTTCATTATCCTCTGCTAGCCCCTTTGCCCACTACACTTAATAATCCCATTTTAATTTTTCACCTGCATTCTAGGCCATCTATCCAACTATGTACTTTACACGGATACTTTGATGTCTCACAAGCATCTCAAACTTAACCTGCCTACACACATGCACACACACACACACACACACACACACACACATACCCCTTGTGCCGTTACCACCCACCTAAGTTTTCAGAGCAGAATTAGGGGGTGGCCTTGTTTTCCTTCTCTGTGAGGCCTATTGTTTTTATTTCAAAGAAAACCTTGAAGTCATCCCTTTTCCCCAGTTCCACTGCAAATGCTCTAGTTAAAGTCACCTTCATCGCTGGCTTGGACTAATAGATTCGACATATTTTTTGGTCTCCCCATTTCTACATTGCAACAGTCCACATAAGTCTTATCTTCAATACCAGTGATAGCATGCCCTTCAACCTGCATGCTTTGTTGATTTGTGTACATTAAAAGAATAACATGCTTTTGTGAAGTTGAGGGGTGTTGTCCATCTGGTGAGACTATAGGTCAGGCTTTGGAAACTTCTTAAGAAAATGTCTAACTTGCCAATTATACTTTTGGCATCCAAAATATGTAGTTATAGCATCTGTATTAGTCCATCTTCATGCTGCTGATACATACCCGAGAGTGAGTAATTTATTAAAAAAAAAAGGGTTTAATGGACTTACAGTTCCCCATGACTGGGGGGGATGCCTCACAATCATGGCAGAAGGCAAGGAGGAGCAAGTCATATCATACATGGATGGCAGCAGACAAAGACAGAAAGGCTGTGCAGAGAAACTCCCCTTTATAAAACCATCAGATCTCATGAGACTTATTCACTATCATGAGAATAGCATAGGAAAGACCTGCCCCTGTGATTCAATTACCTCCTACTGGGTCCTTCCCACAACACGTGGGAATTCAGAATGAGATTTGAGTGGTGACACAGCCAAACCACATCATTCTGCCCCAGACCCCTCCCAAATCTCATGTCTGCACATTTCAAAATCATTCATGCCTCACCAACAGTCCCCCAAAGTCTTAGCTCAGTTCAGCATTAACTCAAAAGTCCACAGTCTAAAGTCTCATCTGAGACAAGGCAAGTCCCTTCTGCCTATGAGTCTGTAAAATCAAAACCAAGCTAGTTACTTACTAAATACAATGGGGCACAGATATTGGGCAAATACAGGCATTCCAAATGGAGAAATTGGCCAAAACAAAGGGGCTACAGGCCCCATGCAAATCTGAAATACAGCAAGGCAGTCAAATCTTAAAGCTCTAGAATGATCTCCTTTGACTCCATGTCCCACATCCAGGTCATGCTCATGCAAGAGGTGGATTCCCATGGTCTTGGGCAGCTCTACCTCTGTGGCTCTGTAGGGTATAGCCTCCCTTCTGGCTGCTTTCACAGGCTGGCATTGAGTGTCTGTGGCTTTTCCAGGTGAATGGTGCAAGCTGTCAGACCCATTCTGGGGTCTGGAGGATGGTGGCCGTCTTCTTACAGCTCCAGTAGGCAGTCCCCTAGTAGAAACTCTGCATGAGGCTGTGACCCCATATTTCCCTTCACACTGCCCTAGCAGAGGTTCTCCATGAGTGCTCCACCCCTGCAGCAAACTTCTGCCTGGGCATCTAGAATTTCCATACATCCTCTCAAATCTAGGTGGAGGTTCCCAAACCTCATTCTTGACTTTTGTGCACTCATAGGCTCAACACCATGTGTAACTGCCAAGGCTTGGGGCTTGCACCCTGTGAAGCCACAGCTAGAGCTCTACATTGGCCCCTTTCAGCCACAGCTGGAGCAGCTGGGACACAAGGCATCAAGTCCCTAGGCTGCACACAGGTTTCTAAACCTTGCTGTGCAAAGGTTTCTTACATGCCTTGGAGATATTTGTTTCATTGTCTTGGTGATTAACATTCAGCTACTGGTTACTAATGCAAATTTCTGCAGCTGGCTTGAATTTCTCCTTAGAAAATGGGTTTTCCTTTTCTATCACATTGTCAGGCTGCAAATTTTCCAAACTTCTATGCTCTGTTTCCCTTTTAAAACTGAGCATCCAAGTCACATCTTGAATGATTTGCTGCTTAGAAATTTCTTCCACCAGATACCTTAAATCATCTTTCTCAAGTTCAAAGCTCCAGAAATCTCTAAGGCAGAGGCAAAATGCCACCAATCTCTTTGCTAAAACATAACTAGAGTCACCTTTGCTCCAGTTCCCAACAAGCTCCTCATCTCCATCGGAGACCACCTCAGCCTGGATTTCATTGTCCATATCATTATCAGCATTTTGGTCAAAGCCATTAAAAAAGTCCCTAGGGAATTGTAAACTTTCCCATGTTTTCCTGTCTTCTTCTGAGTCCTCCAAACTGTTCCAACCTCAGTACCAAATTAGCTTCCACATTTTTGGATATCTTTTCAGCAGCACTCCACTCCTGGTACCAATTTACTACATTAGTCCAATTTCATGCTGCTGATGAAAGACTTAACCAAGACTGGGTTATATATACAGGAAAAAGAGTTTAATGGACTTACAGTTCCACATGGCTAGGGATGTCTCACAATCATGGTGGAAGGCAAGGAGGAGCAAGTCACATCTTACATGGATGGCAGCAGGCAAAGACAGATAGCTTGTGCAGAGAAACTCTCCCTTATAAAACCATCACATCTCATGAGACTTCTTCACTATCATGAAAACAGCACAAGAACTGTTTTCATGTCTAAAGTTCAATTACCTCCCACTGGGTCCCTCCCACAACATGTGGGAATTCAAGATGAAATTTGGGTGAGGGCACCACCAAAACATATCAGTTTCCATATTGTTCCAACTCCAAATCAGAAGATTAAGCCTAATAATGCATAGTTTGATGATTACAACTCAGGACTATCCTGGGAAATTCAGGCCAAAAAGTTAGGAACATATACTCTGCAGTAAGAAGCAGAAAATATCTGTGCTGTTGAAAGGAATTATTTTCTTTAACTAAAACCTTTATCTTTTTAAAAGTCAGAAGAGCATGTATTGTTAAAAAAAAAAAAAAAAAGGAAGTTTACCTTTTTTATTCTACCCAAGAAGTAAAAAAAAAAAGTGGAGCTAAGTAAAATCTTCATCTCCCCTTTCTCACAGCTCCTTAAAGAACTTAGGGAAATGTGGTGTGAGCAACCATAGTTCCCTAGATTACTCCATTTTTTTCTGTTATTAAATAAGGAAATTTTATACCTTGAATCTTATATCAACAGTTGCTAGATAAAAACCACTCTAAAGTTCAACGGCTTAAAACAACCATTAATTTAGTTCACGATTCTGGTGGTTACCAGTTTCGGTGGTTTGGAGCTGGGCAGTTCTTCTGCTGGCCTCTCCTGGGATTGCTCATGCAACTACAATTATCTGGTGTCTCTACTGAGTGGGATGGCCTAAAGAAGCTTTCTTCAGTTGTCTGGCAGGTGGTGTTGACTGTCAGCTGGGCTTCTCTCTGAGGATGGGTTTTATCCTCAAGAGGTCTAGTCTGTGCTTTTATCCACAAGAAGGCTAGCCTGGGCTAGAGTATGAGAGTAGAAGCTGCAAGGCCTCTTGAAGCCCAGGCTAGGAAATCAAACAAAGTCACTTCAATTGGCCAAAGCTGTCCACAGAGACAGCTCAAATTCAAGGGGAAGAGAAATATACTCTACCATTTGATGAGGGAGTGACGAAATCACATTGCCAAGAGTTAGCATGCAGGGATGAAAAGAATTGGGGCCATTATTGCCAGCAATCTATACAAGTTCATTACTTTACCCCTTAGAAGAAATACTTTCTCTGGGTTATTAGATTGCTGCAAAAGTAATTGTGGTTTTTGTATTACTTTCAATGGCAAAACCACAATTACTTTCATACTAAAATAATACTTCATATATGTATATCTGTATATATGGATATGTATGTGTATATATATATATATGGATTACATGCTATAACTAAGAAATGTACATGTATTCACACATAGCATACTTGTGTATAAATAAATGGTTTACTAATATGTAGGTATGTATTAGTGAACCTATAAACATTTGGACAGGAGTTGTTTGTGGTTGTCTATTATGTTGTCTAAATGCATTTTTAAAAGGATCCATGCAATAAATGCAAAAATATGTCTTAGAAGATGTGTAACTCTTAAATAAATAATATAATTCTTTTGTTCAGATAAGCAATGCATAATTCATCACTAGCTCTTATTTTGGTATCTAGAAAGCTCAGAGTTAAATCTAATGTCATTGTCCATTCTTGATATCTTAGATATAATTGTCTTTCACTTAGAATTAGTTTCCTATTTCACTTATTAATTTCCTTATTATGTATGTGTATTTATTATAAGCTACTTTATTCATTTTTGAAATGAGGTGAAATATAATCAAAACATTAAAAACTATAACAATGTGCCCATTGTAGTATCAGCTGGATTTTCATTTTAGAGAATAATGATAATGCACTCTAGAAACACTGGAGAACCAAATGTTGAGATCATTTCACTTTGGTAATATTTTTAGTCTTAGCTTATGCAATAAAAATAGTTCAAATAGTGGAGAAGAGTGCCCTAGAGAGCTACTGGGTTCAAATCCTTATAGTTTATATTATCTCACATGTGAGAGGTATCTTAAAATAAAGCTACCTTTTCCACTTTTGATTCTTGTCATGATTTTCAGTAAGTTTCTGAATTATAAACTACCATTTCATACCATGCATCATATTTTTCTTTGATTTCCTTTTCTCTTCAAAAGAATCCAAATATATTTCTCCACAAAACAGTTGTATTTATCTTGCCCTTTTTAGACTAGAAGTGCAAATAATTCAAATGGTATGGAGGCCACACCATTTTAGCTATTTAATTATTCAATCACATTTCACTGATTCAGGGATGGCTTATCTGACAAACTCTACCACCCAGGGCACAGTCACCAACCTGTAAGTAGACAAATAACTGCCAGGAAAGTGTTACATCACATTCAAGTTGTCAATTTTAAAAGACATAGAAAGATTTCTACCAAAATTGTTACTGTTAATGTTCTTATTAGTTTCTGTGCTTTAAGGAGTTAAGTGCAATTACTGGGGAAATTAATTGGTTGCAGGACTCGTTCACCATTCTTTCACCACAGTTTTATGGAGTGGGCACTACACCCCAGGCACTGACTAGGAGCTGGATCCTCCATAGTGATGAACAAAACAAACACCACTGCCATCCTGGTGGAGCTTGTAGGATTGCAGTGGAGATGCACAGTCACTAAGAAAAAAAAAGAAGTAGAATGTGGGGGTATAATAGAGAACCCTGAGTGAGAGTGAGGAAGAGGAGAGCATGATGATTTATTTAGAGTAATTAGGTAGGGCCAGAAGCCCCTAAAGAGGATGGAGCCAGGAAGGTGAAAAGGGAAGGAAGGGTGCAATAGCAGAAACAACGGCCAAAGGATTTGAGGTAGGAAAGAGATTGGCAATGCAGAGGTGCTGCAAGGAGGCTGGTGTGATCCTAATATGGGTTAGAGGAAGAACGAAATGACTTGGGATTGAGGAAGAAATTGCTGGATCATGGAGGGCTGTGCAGACCACAGTAAGGAGTTTGGATTTTATTCAAAGTGTCATAGGAAGCCTTTGAAGGATTTCAACCATAGTCACTGGGTAACCAGGTTGAAGTGTTTTGTTGCTCTTTGCATTTGGTTATATTTGTAAATAAATAAATAAATGATGTAGGAATGCTTCTGCAAATGTGCGGTGTGGAAATGAATACACATTTAAAGGGTCCTAAATCATAAACAATTGAGGGAGGGTTCTATAGGAAAAATGACTCAAAACTGCAAATATAAAATGAGGAACAGAGTTGTCCAGGGAGGGCAGAGCTTAAGCTTCATCGTGTCACAATATATCCACTAATTTCTGGTATTGTAGAAAGGGTTGTATTGATATTTCTGGCTTTAGATGGAAACCAAAGTCGATTTTTACATTGGAGAACTGCTTGAAGCACTCTCTCCACCGTTCATCAGAAGCTCTGAACTTTTTTTCTTTTTTCTTCCCTAACCTTTCTTGTATCTCACTATTCAATGCCCCCTGACTCAGATGGCCCAGGTTAAACACTCGTTTTTGTTTTGGCACTTGCCTTAGAATTGGTTTGGAGGTGTTCTGTTTGTTTCATCCTTCCAAACAAGTGTATACATCCTTTGTAGCAATGTACTTCAGAGGGTTAGTGTGAGTGCATCTGAAATGGTATGGGACTGGGAGATGAGATGGAAAAAACATGCTGAGAGTTTTGCATGTCCACATTTTCGAGATTCCCTTGTCTCAGGAAAAAAAATACTGGAAATATTCCAGGAGACTGTTACAGTGGTATTCCAACGCTTCACTTTTTTAAGTTCAAAGACCCTGGATGTTTAAGGTGCTTTGTTGAGTTGGAATCTCTGTTTCTTTTTGTTCAACATTCTTATCTTCATTGAAATCTCACTGAACATGTTGTGTATCTCTTACCCTACCCGTGAAGCCGTTTTTCTGTAGGAAATGGTGTCTATCCTGTGAATTGCATTCTCTAAAGAAATAATGCTTTGCTCTTTGTGAAATGGAAAGAAAGATGAGCTGCCTAATTTATTCCATTCCCTGGGCTTTGGAACAGAAGTTGAAATGAATGAAAATAATTAAGTCTGTAGGCCTGGTCTGCAGATATGAAAAATGTCTGGAATCTGTTGCGTATGGAATGGCTTTAATTTATTCTGTGGATTGTAGCCCATGATCTGCCTGTTTGTCGTTAACTTTTATAACAGAGAAAGAAATGCAGAGAGCAAAAGCTTTCAAAATGACTGTAGTTGGAAGGAACCAGTACTTGAAGCTCTACAATTGTTATTTACATTGAACAATGGGGTATTGTTCTGGAGGAGTGGAAGAGGAGGAGGACAGAACCTGAGAGAGTCAGACAGACATCCTCATTAGTGGGATCTCAAATGGTTTATAGCCATTGAATGGCTTCCTTCCCTCATTAGCAGGTGGGCGTGCGGATGCTGTGGAGTGACCAAAGCTGACTTAATGTGAGTAATAGGAGGTCCTAAGAACATAGCTTCTCCCTCTACACTGAGAATATTGTCGCTAGACTTTCTGCACGTGACTCAAATGCCAATGTGTTTGATATTGACTAAAACATGACAAACGTTCCTTTCGTTTATGTTTCTACTCCAATACTTATGGTTCATTAAATGATTATAATAGGGTTGTCTGGTAATACCACATGAGTACAGGTGGAGAATATCCTTTAACATACCTTTCTTTGTTTCTGAGTTTTCACATTTTTCTTTAATTGTACAGCCCTGTGCTACTGAGAACTGCAACCCCAGGCTCCTCGCAAAGCAGTTGTTTGACATCCTGGATGACTTATAGCAACACTGAGTCATCAGGCTTTTGGTTCTCACGTCTTCTAAATAAGAAGTAGGAGAAAGCAGTTCCTGCTTCCATCCCATAGAGACGACGGAAGGTTTTTCATATCTCATTATCATACCCTTAATCTCCCCCCTCCCCTTTTAAAAGGTAGTATTGAAACTATCTGGGTTGCTTTGAAGTAAGTTTATTTTACTAAATTAAACTTTCTCAGATTGTGCCTTTAGAAAACATACTATGCCATGTAACATTTGATTAATTCTGGCACAAGTACACCTGTGTTTATAAATCTGACAATTTAGTTTTTGGACAAAGAAAGCTAGAGTCAGAAATTTGTGCCAAATTAAGTCTACTGGTAGGCTCCAGCGTTTTTTTTTCTTTTTGATATGATTTTGGATTAAGTGTTTCCTTGTGTGGATAAATATCTTTGGTTTTCAGGATTAGGTTATTTAAAGAGACAGTGTAGTACAGTAATAAAAGCATAGAACTTCGAGCCAGGTTCAAATCTTAGGTCTACAACTTTATTGTATAAACTTAGGAAACTTGCTTTGCTTCCCTGGGCCCCAGTAATCTCAACTGTTAAATGATGATTGTGGTGGCCAGCTTCCAAGATGGCCTTTGATTCCTTCCTCTTGGTCTGCAGGACTGTGTGTAGTCTCCTCTCATGTTCATTAGGCCTGACTTGTATAACCAATGGGTTATTGTAAAACTGAGAATGTGTGACTTCTGAGATTATATAATCCATGTGGCTTTTTCCTTGCCCTTTCTCTTACATTGCTCAGTGTGGGAGAAATCAGCAGCCATGTCGTAAGGATAGTCAAGCAGCATGAGGAATGCCTATATGGTAGAAACTAAGATTTCCTGCCAACAACCAGCAGGAATGAGCCATCTTGGAAGCACAGCCTCCAGCCCCAGCGATGCATTCAGATGTCTGCAACTCTGGCTGATGTCTTAATTGCAACCGCGTAAGATAACTTGAGCTAGAACCTCCCAGTTATGTGCCTCCCAAATTCCTGATCTACAGGAAGTAAATGAAATAGTAAGTGTTTCTTGTTGTTTTGAGCTGTTGAGTTTGGGATAACGTGCTATGCAGCAATAGATAACCAATATAATTATAATGATTTCACCCCCTCCTGGGATTGTTAGGAGGATTAAATGTGGCAGTGTAAGGGCATTGCATAGAATCTAGCACATAAATGTTATTCAGAAAGATAAAGGCATTATTTACGGTTGGAGCTTGACGCCAGAGGACCAGCTTTTCTCTCCAGCACCTGTACTCCAAATGCTTTATCTGTGCATTTAGTGGCTGAATAATTCCAGATTTACTCCAGAGTGAATGGTAAATGAGTGGCATGTCTAGTATGTCCTTTCTCCTTCCTCACATCGTCTTATCCCACTTCTTAATTTCAGCCTTGCTCTTGCAACCAGCTTCAGGGTAGTATTGGTCTGATTAATACTTGCTTCAGCTGCACCAGGAATCTCTTGCTCAGTCCTGGGCTTCTCTATTGCTGTCTTGGGGCACATCAGCATGGACCCTTTTCATCATTTGGATGCATGTCTGAACCTGGACTTGCAGTGGAGTTGCCACTAGGACCCACTGGGAATGGGAGGTGGTGGATAAATACTCCTCTTTTCCATCCCTTGCCTGGATGATTCTAAGGCACCTTCTGTGTGGCTCCTTGTAGTGCCCCTAGTGGGCTGGAGACCTGCTGCTCACAGCAGAGATCTGTGCAGTAGTGCCCCTCAGAGCAGACTTTTCCTCCTTTTGTCTCACTCTTCCCCACCCCCTTCTCTTGTTCCTTGGGTTTACAGACGAAAACAAACTAACTGCATGCCAGCCCTGCATATCTCTGGTTCTGCTTCTTGGGGGTTAACTTAGGCCGAGACATGTGGTTCTAATAAGAATCCACCAAAAAAGAATCCACCAAGTGCTGTATGCTTAATGTAACTTCACAAAACCATTAACATGATATTGGATTTGTCCCTTTCAATGGTTTTCCACTGTTCTGTTGATAACATCTCAAACATCTTACTTTCATGGTGGTAGGGGCTTCCCCAAGCTGAGACCTGCTCATATCTCCATCCTCCTCTTCCAACTTTTCTGCCCATCTCTTTTCTACCTTAGTCTTACTGGGCTTGGTCCGATGGTTTTCACATGACATGCTGATTCTTTTCAGCATGCTCTTTGGATCAAGAGCATGCCTTTTCTTCTTACTGTGCTTGGCAAATTATCACTTGTTGTTTAGAACTCAACCTAAATACCATGTCCCCAGGATGGCCTTGCAAATGTCACTTTATTCCTCTATCAAACTGAATGTCTCTTTTCTTGATACCTATTGCACTTGTGTTTTCTTAATGTTTATGTTTCTGTCCCGAGTGTAAACTTTATGAGGGCAGGCACTGTGACTATCCTGTTTTCTGTTGCTTAATGCTTGGCTTAAAGAACATTTTAATAAATATTTATTAAATGAAAGAAAGAATTTACCTGGGCAACGTTTCACCTGGCTGATAATTTTCTGTGTGTTCTTAATTGCCTTAATCTATCACTTTAAAACATGAACAATATCCAAAAGGGTCTCTTTGAGCTGCTAAAACAAGACATCACTTTAATAACATAAACAATAAATTTGTTGTTAGTAAAAGGATTTATATTTTTCATTAGCTTACAAAAAGACAGAGACAAAAGCAAATGCAAAGGCAAAGGCAAAAAGGCAGTATCATAGATTCACATCAACTCACAGACTTCCCAGTATTAAGTACAGTATTAAGTTATAATCAGTTTACAGAATTTGATTGACAGACAACTTTTAGAGGTCATCTCTATTGGATAGAGTCTAGCCCTGCATGATTAGGTAAAATTTGTAGTTTCAATTCTTATAATCTAAGCTCTACTTAAATAGAAAGTACTTTTAGCTTCCAAATAAGTAAGAAGAGAACTCTATTGATTGTTTAACAGAAAACAGGAGGTACCCATCCTAGAAACTCTACTAGCCATTTGAGATACAGCAAATTATTCAAATGGCTATATCAGGGATTCTTCTTGCATATTTAAGGATAGAAAGTCTTTTATAGCTGGGTTCATGCATCAAAAAACATTAAGATGAAGTTTAGGGACAACCTGTGTTAACTGGCATTAAGTAGTATAAATATATAAACCAATACTGAAAATCTGAAATTGCACAAGAATTGTATTATGGTATAGGCAAGAAACCTCTGAATTAATGCTGCACTTAAACAAGTTTCATTGATGAATATGTTTGCAAACGGAAGTCAACTCTGTGGTAGGTCAATAATTAGAAAGATACCTCCCTTGATAGTTTACAGGGTACTGTGAACTAAGTTTATTATGTCTTCGTGATTACAAAGATCATATGATGTGCAAGACACCATTCATTCATTTAACAAATATTTATTATTGAGTGCCTACTGTATTCCAGTATTCTCTAGGCCTATGGAATGCAGCGATAACAAAATATATCTTAGCATGTTCTCTTTAAACAAAGTTTGCCATGGCAAAGGGCTGTGCAAAACCTCATTAAGAGGAAGTGACTGATATCACTGGGAATTAGTGTTGGTCTGGCTACAGGAAATTGTGAACAGATTGCCCACAGTGTTTTCTGAAGAGCTAGGAGCTTCAAAAAGGGGAAGCAGTGTCACATATTTCATCCGGATCCAGCTGTTACCACAGTTTACTTGAAGGCTGGAAATGTTCTTTTTCTCTAAGGAAATTGGGATGCATTGAACTAGGCTAATTGAACTCATTTCTCACTCAGCCACAGGTGTTCTCTTTGGTGGAGCTAACCTCTCTCTTCTTTTCTCTCCCTAGCGTCAGGGGAGACTTAGCCAGGCGTAGTGAGTTGTTGCTAAAGACCAGAGAATAATTATGTACAGAGTTGACAAAGGCTATTAGCAGTCTTAGAAATTAAAGAAAAACCACATTTCAATCTAGATTGAATAAGGCAAGATACATTAAAAATTAATTTCTGGGGCCAGGCGCAGTGGCTCACACCTGTAATCCCAACACTTTGGGAGGCTGAGGTAGGCAAATCACGAGGTCAAGAGATACATAGGGCAAGTCCTTAATGACTTACAAAGAGACTTAGACTCCCACACAATAATAGTGGGAGACTTTAACATTACACTGTCAATATTAGACAGATCAACGAGTTAGAAAATTAACAAGGATATCCAGGACTCGAACTCAGACCTGGAACAACTAGACTCAACAAATATTTACAGAACTCTCCTCCCCAAATCCACAAAACATACATTTTTCTCAGTATCACATTATACCTATTTTAAAAGTGACCACATAACTGGAAGTAAATCACTCCTCAGCAATTGCATAGCATTTCACAGGTTTAAATAAAATATTGGTTGGCTGTTTATTTGTTATTTTCATCCCGTATCCCTTCCTGTCTCCATTGTTAAGCACAATTATTGGCATAAAAGAGGTTTTTAATACCCATTTTTAGACTGCATTCTAGCCTGGGCAATAAAACAAGAATCCCATTCTCTCTCCCTCTTTCTCGTCCTCTTCCTTTCTCTCTTTCATTCTTTTTTTTCTTTCTTTTGCTGTTTCTTTCTTTCTCCTTAAAAAAAAATAATAAAAATAAATAAATACCTAAAAAGAGATCGAGACCATCCTGGCCAACATGGTGAAACCTCATCTCTACTAAAAATACAAAAATTAGCTGGGCATGGTGGCATGCACCTGTGGTCCCAGCTACTTGGGAGGCTGAGGCAGGAGAATTGCCTGAAGCTGGGAGGCAGAGGTTGCAGTGAGCTGAGATAGCACCACTGCATTCCAGCCTGGCACCTGGTGACAGAGCATAACTGTCTCAAAATAATAATAATAATAATAATTTCTGGGACAAAATGGAAGGGAGTTCTGTTGGGAACCAGCCCAACCCTCTACGTGGGTGCCCTTAATCCCGGGAGTGATAAGGAATTGACAAAAGGAAATAAAGGCAGAGACACAAGAGTAGAATTTACAGCATGGGTCCAGGGGACCAACACATGCATGGAAAACACTGACCCCGAGCTCTGGGCTCCAAACACTTTTATTATGTATATAATTTTATTGATCTTATGGGCGTGGAAGGGGAGGGTGAAGGGGTAGGTAAGATAAGGGGGTGGGGAAGAGCACTTGAGATCCTTCTAAGATATGCTAAACTAGTGCTCTGAGCATTTAACAGCACTTGAGATCCTTCTAAGACCTGCTAAACTAGTACTCTGAGTTTATCACGGGTTGTTATCAAGGTGCGGCTGCATCAGAAGTATAGCAGATGAGGAGCCACTTGGTCTGACCACACTGAATGCATCAAGGGGCTTTTATCTCCCGAGCATTGAGGACATAGAGCAATTAAAATCACTCCATAGTCTGAGAACCTAGGCAGAGCCTGAGGTTTTCCGTGATCTCTGCCCTACAAGGCTTTTGTCCTCATCAGTTCCCATCTGCAAAGACCCTCCTGGATCTTGTGAGCAGAAGTCGCCTCCCTTCTCAGAGATCTTTGCAAAAGCCCTCTTTCCGAGGCTCTCATACAGTCTCCACGTTGAGAAGGCATTCATGGGACCAGAGCAGTATTCACTCTGCAACCACCCTGAGGTGTTCCCCAGTGTTACTATGCTTTTGGAGGGTCTTTTTAGGCCTACTGTTGCTGCTTGATTTCTATTTAACTGCACCAATAATATAGTTTAGTTCGGTGTATAAACTTCAGTGTACTCTGAGCCAAGCAAGGTTATAATTATTTAGCTAGAATTAACATAGGTCTCCCCCTGGCCATTTTGACCCACAGATTTTGGATGTGCAATTTGTCAGGCCTCCATGTGCAAGGCTGGACCCAGAAAGTCTGAGGTCCTGCCTGCCTCGGCTGCTTGCTCCCCACACTCGCCTGCTTTTGCCATTATCCCTGATCGCCCCAGCGAAGCTTCCCCTGGACATTAATCTTCTCTCCCCACCCTGCCATCTTATTGTTATTATGATAATGTAAATACTCCTCACCCCACCCTGCCATCTTAACTGTTCTTGCTCTGTGAATATCCCTCTGCCCACCCTACCATCTTAACTACTCTTCCGCCTTACCCCACCGGCCATTGTAACTGAACTTATGGTAATGTATACTCCTTGCCCCTACCTCCACCACTGTAACTTTCCACTGCCCACCCCACACCTGTAAAACCAACTCCTATCCCACTGCCCTTCTCTGACGCCCTTTTTGGCCTCACCTCCCCTGAATCCAGGTGAATACACAGCCATGTTTCTCACACAAAGCCTGTTTGGAAGATCTCTTTATTAAACGCGTTTAATATTCCATACTATTGGACGCGAACAACACAATCTAGATCAGCAGTTCTAAAGCTTGGATGGGCATCTGTATTACCAGTTAAACTCACTAGACTATAGGTGCTTCAACTCAACCACTGTGATTCCGACGCACACTGGTTTGAGAAGCATGCACCCAGGTGTTAAAATCCATTTGGTGATGAACTCTCCACTGTACTTTCTCAAGGATTTCTAGAGTCATTGGGTGACACAACAATTTTTTTTATGATGCCTGTAGTAGATTCCTAACTTCTGAAAATCTGTATAACAAATAAAAGCAAAAATAATCACAAAATTATAACATGGTAAATTCTTGCTGGTTAGTAGATTATGTTAACCAAGGAGGTCATATATGACTACAGGGGCAGTGGTTCAATCCTAGATCAAGTATTCCTTTGTTTAATTGGGAAACACTATAAAATTTGTCTTTTTATTGTTTTCTAAGCACTATAATTCAGAGTTTTGGCTTGAACCTTTGAATTGATTATAGAGAGAGATATTTAAAACTTAAAAGAGTTTTTACTTAAAATATATACCAACAGTGTATGAAATAAAGTGAATCAACTAACAGTGGGGGAGACATGAACTGTATTAATGGGGCTGTTACTACTGTTTGGTAAAGAATGACTTGAAGACTGAAATGCAAAGACAGTCTTGTGGGTTTTGTTTTCTCTCCTGAGTGTTACTCAGTTTAATGTATCTCCTGACAAAAGCCAAATCCCTTTACGAATGCTAGGTTACATAAACCCTTCGTTAGCCACGTTTGCAAAGATGTCTTTCTGAAAGATGGTAGGAACCATTTTTCCTTTGATGTTTTCTCTCAGCATTCTGAATTTGATACGTGAAGTGTATTTTGTGCAGCACATCAATCTTTGCTAAAATTCTCTAAGTTTTTTTTTACAAAAACCAGCAGAGATTTACCAGAGTAAATTATGAA
>PVKP010033905.1:0-24638 GCA_004027715.1 Plecturocebus donacophilus | reverse complement strand
GCCCGGCCCGCCGCGCTATCCAGCCAGTTCGCTGCTGTTCCCATGGGTCAAATGAGACAGACGAGGAGCTTGATGCTCGCTGGGAAACATACTTCAGCAAGCCGGATACAGATGCCTGGGAACTGCGTAAAGGGATAAACACACTTGTTGGTTATGATCTGGTTCCAGAGACCAAAATCACTGATGCTGCTTTGCGGGCATGCAGACGGTTAAATGATTTTGCTAGTACAGTTCGCATCGTAGAGGCTGTTAAGGACAAAGCAGGACCTCATAAGGAAATCTACCCCTATGTCATCCGGGAACTTAGACCGACTTGAAATGAACCGGGAATCTCCACTCCAGAGGAACTGGGCCTTGACAAAGTGTAAACCCCATGGATGGGCTTCCCAAGGATTTACTGATATTGCTACTTGAGTGTAAACAGTCACCTGGAAATACTGATGATAACATATTACCTTATTTGAACAAGTTGTCCTTTATTGAGTCCCAAGGCGTGTAATGCTAACCTGTTGAACTTAAAAAATAATAATAATTAAAACATAAAAGTAAAAGTAAACGGTATGAGTGATCGTTAAAGTCACAGCTGTGAATTAGTTGAAAGACACGAAACAGCTGGCTCAGGGTCCCAAACAAAGGAAGACAGACTCATGTTTCCTGACGTTGCTATGACATTGCCCATTGCATTTTCAAGCATAAGAGGGACACATATGTATTTGTTTATGAAAATGCTTTGAGCTTTCAAATTCTGGACCTGGGATGTGAAATTGCCACGGCCTTAGTTATTTTAACTGGCTAACTCATAGAATCCCTTTTATGAGTTCCACAAATGTGCTACATTTTGTGCTATTCCTATTCCTGTATCTAGTATATCCTCTTTCATTAATCTATTTTAGTGCAGTAAGAGTTATATTTTCAGATCTAAGAATGAATTGCTTGACTTTGTTAATGGAAAAACCAAACTGTGTAAAATACTGTAAAGATGTTTATTCCGAACCAGTATGAGTGACCAAGGCCTAGAGAAAACACACACCCAAGAAGGCTTGAGTCAGTGGTCCCAAGGTGGTCTGGTTGGTTTGGTTTTATCCATTTCAGGGAGGCGGAAGTGACAGGCAAAGATACAAGTCAACACATGGAAAGTATACGCTGGTTCGGCTCAAAAAGGGGAAGTATCTTCAGGAGAGGTCTTATAGGTTGTCAGTGGATTTGGGGATTCTCTAATTTGTGATTGGTTAAAGGAGTAAGACCCTGTCTAAAGCTTAGAGTTGATGGAAAATAATGTTTGGGTTAAGGTAAGGCTGCTCTGTCAGAGTCAGCCACAATAAAATGCCCTGTGTAGCCAGCCTGATGGCCTGCAGGCCTGACTTACCCCTGCCTTGCGTGGCCTTAGGGCTTGTTCATAATTTATTATCTTATGGCCACAGAGGGTCTGTTCTGTCAGTCTTAGGATCTCTAGTTTAATACCATTCCTGGTCACTCGTTGAGTCCAAACTCCAGATCAGAGGAGGTATGATGAGGTGTGTCTGACGTCCCTTTCAGTCAGGGACAGAAACAGCTTTTCAGTTTTCTCTGGGTTCTTCTTGGTCAAGAGGGGGTCTGCTCAGTTGGTTGGAGGGCTTAGAATTTTATTTTTAGCTTACAACATAGCATTGGTCTATATTATATGCTCAGGAAACTTTCTGAAATAGTCATGATCTGGGATGTGTATAGAAAATGGGCCTGTGTCCTGAATGATGCACTTGGAAGTGGAATATAAGACTCTCTAAAACTCAGAGCATCTGTGAACACAAAATTCTATTGAGTTGATTTGTGGCAGGCTTTCTCCACTGCTAACAATTACAATTAAATCCTACTTATACGTGGTGTCCAAAATAAGCACATTGTGAGGACCAGCAGAAACCAGTTTTACTTGAAGAATAAAGATTGCAATTTTGCAGAGGTCATGTGTTATATTAATTTTCAGTGAGAGGAGATAGTTTTAAACATTGATAGCATGGATCTAAAATACATTTGAGCTTTTAAGATGAAGGACTTTTATTTTGTTGATAAGTGAGGAATTTAAGTGGCCACTAATTTCTTGCACTAATAGCTCTGCAGGTTTTTCTCCATGTGTTTGTAGCATGTATGCTTATTGTTCAAACAACACTTTAGAAATATGCATTAAAATTCTAGTAAATCTTAAGGCCTAGATGATATAAAATCTGAAGTAATCTTGCTCGAAAGAAATTATCAATAAACCTTTTTATATTTCATTAAAATAAAGAACAGAGTTAATAAATAAAATCTTTCATCATGACATTTTTATTCCTACAAGTTGAAAAAAGTTCTTAATTGTGTTTGTTGCCTCAGTCTACTAAAGATCTAAATTATTTTGATATAGTTTCAGACTTACTTTGTAACCGAAAGTGATTTTTATCATTTTTATTGATAGAAATAGAAACATCAGTAGGAGGGGAAGGAGGAAGGAAGGAGAAGAAAGAATAGGAGGAAAAGAAGAGGAAGGAGGAAGAAGTCGTGAACAACCCTCCTGCATTTTGCATAAGGTAGAAAAGTCAGTTGAATGTTGGGAAGAACACAAACAAAGAGTACATAGGTTTTCATGCAACAAAAATACCAATTTTTATTGATGCAGGAATGTGCATTTTTTTCAGACATCATGAGATGACAGACAGCCCCTGGGGCCACCCTTTGGTGTCTCCCAGCTTCTGATGGCAGTCAAGCTTGTAGCAGAGGGACCTGCATCCCATCTGCCCCTCATCTCCACACTGCTCTAGGCTTGGCTAAGGGAACTGTTGTTCTTAATGTTCCCAAGGGGAAACTGTGCCAATGTTCTGCTTGCCCTTAGCGTGGGGTGATTCTTCTATTCGCAGAAGCAAACACAATGGTTTAAAACATGGCTGACTCAGTAGATTACCCTGTTCCATCTAACTCTGCTTTATCATCGTCTTGTTATAGTTTCTGGGTGGAGCCTATTTTTTCAGCTTTTGACTGCTCTGAGCCCAAAGGATGATAGTAGGGCGGGAGATGGGGAGTTGAATTAATATTTATCAAGCACCTGACATGAGCCTAGCACTGTGAAGACACCTTCTACATCTGTTATCTTACTAACTCCTCAATTTAATCCTTTGGTACAAGTGTCATTTTGTTTGCAAATGAGGAAACTAAAACTCATTAAAAATAAGTGACATGCGCAGATTGTATAGATAATGTACAGTAAGAATTTAAACTCTGGACTCCTTGGTACCAATATCCATCCTCTTAACTCTTCCACAGTTTCCTCCATGTAATATAGAAATATTTGATTTATTAATAATGTATTCCTTTACAACTTCTAAATGGGATCTGAGATAAATATATTCATATGTCCTATATATGATAGGTATAAGGTGAAAATAGGAAACCATTTAGACAAAGGAGAAGATGATTGCATATGAGACTAACATAATCACATAATGAAAATTGAGTTTATTTTCTCATCTCCTGTTAGACAAGAGAATGGGAGGCGTGGCAGGTCTCTGGCTCTCCCCATTTCTCAGGGCAGACCTTAGGTTGTGATCTGATCTCAGGTGGCTCTCTAAGATCCTCAGGGAAGACTTTTTTCTGTTTTGTTAAGTTCGAGGTTATTTTTTAATTTGTTTGTTGTTTTGCTGATGAAGCATAACAGAAATTTATTCTACAGAAAAAGAAACTAAGAAAACACAGTGCTTTTGTCAGGGACTTTCCAGGATAGATGAATAGATACTCTTATTATTTCAACTGGTGAAAAAAATTTGAAGACATGTTATTAAATTGTAGTTTTTTGAAAACCTTTTAAAAGTAAAGAAATAGAATGCAGGCCAAAGTACTTTGCTATTCAGTGGTGTAACAATAAAAAGAGACAACCTGAAGAATATTCAGATTGTGTGTTCCTTAGGTCAACATGTGTAAGTAACTAGCAGGTTTGAGGTACATCTTTAGCTTCCAGGCAACCTCTTGCATTTTTCGGGGTCAATGATTTAGGCAGCAGTGCCCCTTTGTTTTTTAAAGGGACAAAATAAAATCACAATTGCTGTGAACTATGGAATTTAGACTCTAGATACATATGGGCTAATTTAAATGTTCCAAATAAAGCATATTAGAAAATATAGTCAAAAGAGCACGATAATAATTCGGGAAGTAAACATCATTGCACTTTCTAGAGCATCCATCTGTCTAATAAATAATATAGTCCATCCTATTTACCAGGTCCACCCTAATAACAACCCTCTCTTGGAGGACTATATTATCCTGGTCTTTCAAATGAAGAATTTAACTTAGTGTTGAGATCTCAACCAAAAAGTCTGGCCTCAGAGTTGGTGTGCTTAATCACTGTACGGTGTGGCCACACTCTGCATTTTAGTTTTATTATGATGATCTGGTTATAAGTGGGTTTACAAGAGACAAGGGGAGAAGAGTGGGCATAAAAATGTCAGTCACGATCTAGAATCATTCATTCAAAACATATGGTTATTATTTCACTCTCTCCACAGTCACTTAGAAGGCACTCCTGATACATTTTAGACGTAACTCTTAGAATACTATCAGATTCCTGAGAAAATGGCAACTTTTCTTTGATGAAAAGAGTCTTGTATTAACTACGTGTCCCCTTTGCTTTGACTGTTAAAATAAACTCTTATATCTTAAAGATGTCCCCAACACCAACCCCTCCACAAGTCCCACATTCAGTATTTTCTTACTATTCCAGTTTACATTGTTTCCTTCTACTAATTTTTAAGTTAAAATTACTTAACCATTTTTATGTGCTTATCTATCTGGTCATGTGACTTGGAAATGGGGTAACCAAATAGAATGATAGATTGGCTTGCAAAGGAAAACAGAAAGGGAGCAATATCAATACAGGACCAGATGGATGCTTCCCAGAAGATAAAAACAGGGGCCAGCGCTTACAGGAGTATGTGGGGACTCATGAATGAAGTTCATTACACCTTCCAGAAGAGTAACCAAGCCACTGATGAGTGAGCTAGCTAAGCTGAGAGCTCTGATACTCTTAGCTAAGGCCCACCTGCTGCTAAGATTACCTCAAAATATTAAGCTTAAGGTAAAACTCCAGTTTTAGAATCATATTAAAGATAATTTGGTTAAAGATGAGCTGTGAAATAATTAATTCAAGTGCTGCTAACTGAGCACTTCAGTTAGTGCTCCTTAAGGCTGCAAGAAGTAGGCTTAGGCTCAGTTGCTCTTGGGTGCCGTAAAAGGGATATAAAATCTCTGGACCCCAAACTCAAGGGGAGGGAAACGTCAAGCTGAGAACTGGGTCATACAAACCAGCCTCCCATTTTGTTTCTAAATAAGATAGCTACAGATCTAAAAGGCTGCCTACCTCCCTCACAATTTGCTCAAAAGGAAATTCTTTGTGGGTCCCAAGATCTTTACCCTAAAACAATTCTGTTGAATTTCACCTAGACAGTGCAAATGAACAGCCTATCTTCACAGATCCCGGGACAAAGGACAGAGGACAGAACTAAAAGTCACCCCCACTCCCCATTACCCCCTACCAAAGGAGGCATATCTGATTGCCTCCTTTGGAAAGGCTGATCAGAAACTCAAAAGAATGCACTGCTTGTGTCTCACCTCTGTGACCTGAAGCTCCCTCCCAGCTTTGAGTCTCCCTGCCTTTCCTTCCGGCCGTCTCACCTTTCCAGACCCCTCCCATGTACTTCTTAAATATACTGATTGATGTCCCATGTCTCCCTAAAATGTGAAAAACCAAGCTGTGCCCTAACCGCCTTGGGCACATGCTGTCAGGACTTCCTAAAGCTGTGTCACAGATGCGTCCTCAACCTTGGCAAAATAAACACTTTTTAAATTAACTGAGACCTGTCTCACAAGTGCATATCTGATTACTTCCTTTACTTCATGTTTATTTTAGCTTATGTGAAAATGCAGATTCACTGAGTATGAGATGAATGCATAATTGGTTATTTCTCTACCCCTTCTTTTGACATGTGAAATGTGGATTCAGTGGACACTGATCAGAGACTCAAAAGAATGCAACTGCTTGCCCCTTTTATCCACCCCCCTCCTTTTTTCTTTTCTTTCTCTTTTTCCTACTGCCTGCTCTTTCCCCTTAAATACTAAAATTCCCAGCCCTCTTTGGAAAAAGCGTGACTCACAGATTGTTCTTGTGGTTTCGTGTTCCTTTTTCCAGGTGTATTCTTAAAATAATAAACCTCTAAAATGATTGAGACTCTCAGTCATTTTCTTTGACTGTCGGTGGTGAAGGTTTGTTGTGTGGGTCAACTTCTTTCTCACTCTGAGTCTTCCTCTGCTGCTTTCAGTGCCAACACAAAGTGCTCCCTCTAACCCCTTTGCAAACACACATTTTTTTCTATCATCACTATCTCTAGGATTTCTGTTTATTGCTTTTGTCAGCTTTAATGCATCCAAATCCCATTCTTCTCTATATGGTTTATATTTAAGGTGAACAAGAGAATGTCATGAGTTAGAAAGTCACTGATATGAATGATCCAGACCTTTGGCTGCCTTTGGCTAATGAGCAACCTGATGAGAAATAGCGGCAATGGGAGTGCTGTATGAGCTTAATAAAAAGTCTATGGTGATACGCCCAAGGATTTGCTTCTATTTGCACTTATCAGAGAGGGCAGTATTGAGTGCAGACAACCCTAAAAGGGGCAATTACCCAGCCTGCTCAATCTGCTATAGGTAAAGGAGTATGGAGGGTAAGGTGCCAGCACATTGTATAAAACGATCATTATAAAGAAATAGACATACCTGGGGCCATGGGCATTTGATACATCAGATCTAAAAGAATAATACATATGCTTGAGACCAGTTGTAAGAAGATTTACTTTTCTATATAGCAGGCTCCAAAGTGCATTTCTAGGAGGCACAGATGCCTCACTAGAAAACCAAAGAAGTTCTGAAAAGAAACTAATATGATACTTGGGAGCATGTCTGTTTCCATCTTCTCTAAGTCACAGGAAGAAGAAACAGCCTCATTTATGAAAGCATGAATCGGACGCCTCCGAAAACCGTAACTGGATAGGCTGAAACACTTGTGTGACACTTTAATAATGGGTATTGGCTAGCTCCTCATTATTTTCCACTGCAGTTAAGTATGGCATGTGGCAAGATGTCAGTGTAGCATTTACCTATACAGTGTCACTGCTGCAGAATTTTAAGGAATGGAGATAAGAAAAGGAAGTGCTACTTGAAAGCTAGCAAATATACCACACATTCAAAGACAAAGAAAGTTGACTTTTGCTGAGTACCTGCTTTAGTGCAAGGCACTGGTTTCCAAATTTTACGGCACAACAGAATCATCTTGGATCTTTAACAAATGTTGATGCCTTGTTCCCATGCCTGATACTTTGACTTCATGGATATGGAATGCAATCTGGACACTGTTTCTAAAAGCTTCCCATGTCATTCTAATGTGCAGCAGTTTGGGAATCACCCTGCCAGGCCATTCTATTTCTATCCATTATCCCACTTAATCCACAGTGGAGCCTGTTGTTACAGATGAAGTCATAGAGGCTAAATGACCCCAGAAAACTTGTCTAATTTTGAGGAGTGAAATAGACTATAAAATCTGATCCTGCAGCTGTATAACTCCAAAGCCTGGGTTCTTTTCACTCTTCCACACTGGTAGAATTCATGGACTGTAAGGGAAGAAAGATTTTCTGTTTAATTTTTTGGGACTGGTAGCTAGCAGAGAATTGTAATTCATTTAGTAGAGGGGAAAAAAAAACCATATACATACTGGGCTATTTTATTAAGAATTGGGTTTTGGTTAAGATCAGACAATGAAACCTATTATAAATTTCCAAAGATAGGCAAGTCAGATCACACTATACCATGTTTCTGGGAGCCCAGAATGCAGAAGCAAACATCAAGGTTCTCTTGTAATCTCATGGAACTATTTCATGTTAAAGTTGTATTAAATTCAAAAGGTTATAGTAGAAAAAGAAAAGTATATACTTCATTAATTCTCAAGTTCTATATTTGCCAGAAACCTATCTCACTTTCATTTTAAAAATCTCTTTTTACTTGATTTCAGAACACTTATAAAACATACTATGACATCCTCAGTAGGGATTCAAAATCAGTTACCAAAAAAATAAGTAAAATGAATTTCAAAAACCAAACAAAAAAATGTTTGAGCTAGGAAAACAAGAAACTCAGATGGAAAATACAACCTAAAATAAAATCCTATGTAAAATTTAACAAAATTAAGAAGATACCTTTAACACTATATGGAGGAAAAACAAAAGAGGGAGGAAAAGAGCTTTTCAGACCAAAATAAAGAAGAGAAGAAAATGCACTGATAGTCCTGGTAGAATGCCAGAGTAATCTCCTCAGGCGCAGTGATCCTCAGGGGGCGTACTATTCTCAGGCATCTGAAATTGAGAAAGGAAGGTTTTATTTCCCACTCCTGTTGTAGTACTAGATTCTCTACTATCTCTATTTAGATGTATGCTACTCATGTCAATAATATTGAGCATATAGATTTATATCTTGCTTTTTCCATGTATATGTCATGTCCATTTTTGACAAATATTCATATTTATTACATTTAATAACAACAGAAGTTTATTGCCTCATGTTGGGTGGTAAAATTTTCTTAACTATTTTCCTACTCTTGGATATTTATGCTACTTCCACTTTTTTGATGTAACACTGAACATGTTGTAAACAGAATTTTTTAAAAACTTGTCTTAGGATAAATTTCTGGTAGTGAGATAGTGATTAAAGGAGGATGACATTTTTATAAATTGTATAGCATTTGTATGTGACTTTCTGAATGCATCCATTAGGTTACAAGGTCACAAGTAGCACATGGTGCATCTTATTCTCCACAAGACCGTGTCATAAGTAAAATTTCGATGCCACAAAAGAAATAGCCCTCAAAGATATATCCTCTCAGCAAGGCAGTATACTTCTATAGAAGGGTGCAGCTCACAGATGGAGCAACAGTGGCCTCATGCTTCGACAAGGGGAAGGGGTACTTATGCCTGATGGGGGTCATCCCAACTGCTGTGTCGTTCCGCTATTGGCTAGGGTTAGACCGCACAAGCTAGACTAAGCCCAGCTGGCTTTTTTAAAGAGAGCAAGAGTCTGAGCTGGAGTGGCAGGGTGGGCATTTTGTTGGGAAGGACAGTTATGGGTAGGTCACAGCAGGTAGCCAGGGGTGACCTAAGTCAAAGAAGGTGACTGGAGCAGGTGACTGGAGCAGGTGGCCGAGATGAGTCAGGATGGATCTGGGGGCCGAGGGAACAGATGTGAACTACTGATTAGAACTGGTTGAGAAGGGTGTTTACTGGAATTACAAGGAAGTTAAACTTTAAAATAGAGAATTAAAGAATAAGAGAGCTGAACATACAGGCATACTGATTCTTTGAAGAGAAACTTGGGGTTCACTATATCAACTGCCAGGAAAGGCTTACCTTTTCACAGTGATTTTATGAGTGATTAGACATAAAATGGTGCTTTGGACTACTGTAACTTTTATTTCTATGGTTATTAGAAAAAATTTTTCTCACTTTTTGAAAACTATTTACATTATCTCATATGTAATCTTGTCAATAAAATTTTTTTGTTTTTTTAACTTCTCTTGAATTTCCTCCTATTTTTTGAAATAATTTATTTACTCAGTATAGAGAGTAGCCCTTGAAATGGTAGTATTCATTGCAATATTTCCCAACTTCATTTTGTTCCTCATATAGCTCTAGTCTTCTTGTGCAGATATTTTCATTTTTATGCATTTAATTTTTTAAAGAATATCTTCTATTGCTTATCATCTGTGAAAGTTTTTATTTCTTCATTTCTGCTTAGACCTAATGACACTCTTATTTTATTATCTGTGGGCTTTTCTCTCCATTAGGTTAGCACAGCCTTCTATAACCTTATTAGACCTTACAAATGCATCATTTGACACACTTCAACTCAGCATCTCAGATCTATTTGGCCTATCTCTTTTCTCCCACACAAACATATGTTCATTTATACCTTGGGGCATTTGGCCCTTCTTAGATGCCTGCCCATTCTTATTTCCTCTACCCACTCAAAGTCTACCTGTCAGTGGGACAGATGCCTTGATTACACTCTTCCCCTTGATTTACTTAGTCACATGAACCCCTATAATCTGCAGGGTCAATACTTATAATTTAGCAATTACCTGTAATTTTGTACATATTTCAAATGTGTTAGCCTTGTTTTCTTAGACAGACTGTGAGAATTAAGACCTATATTTCAGAGGTCTTTATAGCAGCTCTGATTTGATAGGTTAATAATTAAATGAAGAACTGAATTTTTTATCTGCAACTCAATGGGCCAGGGCAGTTGAACTCCAAGTGTCTCCAAGTTCTCATCACCCACCTTTGAGTGACATGACTCACTCAAATTCAGGTGATGAGAAACAAGAAAACTGGAACTCATACTTTCAGAGATTTTTCTGCCTCAGATGTAAAGTCTCCTGGCTACTGGAGTCTAGCAGATGACTTCTAAACTGATTCTGACAGGCCTCTAACTTGAAACCCCATTATATTCAGTTTTCCTCACTGTCCTCTTCACCCACTCCACCCTAGGTGGTACCAGTTCTGAGAACTAATTTCTCTCTAAACTCTAAACCCTAAACTGTGTGCACTTTTCATCTCATTTATCCTGCCAGTCTCTCCCTTTCAAGTTTCCCCCTCAACGCTTCAATTTATTCTCTGCGATTCTGAGCACGTTCATCAGCACTGTCCAAGTGCTTCAACCCTTAACACTCAAACTTTCAAACTGGATCAAAACCACCGTGACTTTTCCCATGCCTATCCCTGGGCTATAGTGTGTTGCCACAAGAATTCACCCACTGAGTGAGGTTGGTGCTCATGATTTACAGCCACAGGAGCAGCTTTGCAGACCTTTCAGCATCCTCTTCCATTTCTCCCATGGCTCTACCAAATCTTCACCAGCCCTCACAAGATCTTGCCTTGAATTCACAAAGAAAATCTGATTATCAGCCAGAAAGTCTCTCCATTGTCATGCTCTAAAACAACCAACCAGCCACATCAAGACATTACCCATATTTGCATGTGATTGTGCTCATGTTCCTGTCTTCTAATCTGAGAAGTCTTAGAGGGAAAAACCTTTCTGCTCAAAGTCAGTCCATGCTCACATTGTTTTCTCAGTCATATTCAAGATGCTGTCCAATTATTAACATCAGTCTTCCCCTTTCATAGATTTTCAATCTTTTCAATTTATTATCATGATCAAAATTTTTTCCTATGAAGAGAAAAACCACCTCTAGTGTTTAGATCTTGCTTTCTACCCACCACTCTCTTCCTCAGCCATGGACATTTCCTCTTCAAGGCCAAACTTCTCCAAAGAAATGTCTTCCATCACTTCCTTGTCAGACCTCCACCCACTTCCTTTTGTCTATGCACTCTTATTGAAGGGCATCAATTCCCCAGTAGTCAGATCTGAGCTCATCTGACTCTACAGCCTTTCATCTTGTAACACTGTCTTTCCTTGGCTTCCATGATACTGTTTTTCCACACCCTCTTCTAAGGTCTCTGAATGTGACTTCTTGGTCTCCATTGCTAAGCATTCCTCCTGCCTGCTTCTTGAATGCTGGTGTCTCTCATGTTCCATCCTTGACCTTATTTTTCCCAGTGCATTCCTCAGGGTAATCTAAACAAGTGCTTTCCAATTTTAATGTACATATAAATTGCCTGGGAATCTTCTTAAAATGCAGATTCTTATTTAATAGTTCTGGGATGAAGGATGAAATTGTGCATTTCAAACAAGCTTTCAAATGATGTCTATGCTGCTAGGCCATGTACCACACTTTGATAGTGAGAATCTAAGCTTCTCATTAGTCTTGGTGATAATCCCAAATCTCTGGCCAGCTCTATCTCTTAGCAAATGCCATACAAATAGTTGAGCACCAAAGACAAACATCTCAAAAACAAACAGAACTAACTTTCTCTGTTGCCTCAATCAGATAATTTGCAGACATCCCCCAACCTTTTTTTTTTTTTCACAGAGTCTTTCCCTGTCACCCAGGCTGGAGTGCAATGACACAGTCTCGGCTCACTGCAACCTGTGCCTCCCAGGTTCAAGCGATTCTCCTGCCTTAGCCTCCCAAGTAGCTGGGATTACAGGCGAGCACCACCATGCCTGGCTAATTTTTGTTTTTTAAACTTTTGTAGAGATGAGGTTTCACCATGTTGGCCATGCTGGTTTTGAACTCCTGACCTCATGATCTGCCTGACTTGGCCTCCCAGAGTGCTGGGATTACAGACATCCCTGTTTTAATAGGTGGCATTATGTCCCTTCAGTTACGTAAGTCAGACCTGGATTACCCTAAGCCTTTTCCACTATCCCTCCTGCCATCCATCTCCTACCTCAATATTCAGTTGATAAGAAAGTACTGCTTATTCTACCTTCGTAACATCTCTTAAACCCGTGGACTCCTCTTTATCCCAGGCTACTGCCTTAATTTACATCAATACCTATTTTATGAATCCCTTACAATAATTTGCAAACGTGTTTTCTGGCCTTTACCATTGCTCCACTCCAGACTCTCTACATCAGAAATATGCTTTTTAAAAATGAAAGCATAACGAAGTCACGGTTTCAGAAGAATGTATCCAGCAAGTGATCAAGGAAGGCATCAGGCACGAGGCACTGGTGTTTGGGTTGGTCATTTTTGGACGAATGAACCAGGACAGGCAGAGGGAGTGTCATGGTTTCCATTTCATCCCTGTGGCTCCACAGGATAAACCCCAAAACCCTTAACACAGACCACAAAGCCCTTGAAGTCTTCAGTCAACTCCTCTGTAAAGTGTCTTCTTACTGACTCCGTCCATTAGAATTCACTCTATCTGCCATACTTCTCCCACCAATCAGCCTTTTAACATTGTTGCTATAAAAACCATCAAAGAGGAAATTAGTACAGAGAAAAGCAACAGGTTAGCACAAATCGGGGTTGGGGAGGAAGTCAAGGGCTCGTTTTTTCTATCCCCAATTAGAATCAGCCCATGTAAGAACAGGTGTGGAGAGGAACTCCAGATTGCAGCCATTCATTAAAAACCCTTCATTTTACCTATGGTAATCTGAGATCCGTAAATGACTCCTAACTTCCAAGATTCCAAATCTAGTGAGTCCCACGTAGAACTTTTCACCTCCAGTCCAGTGCTCAGGTGTTTCTGTTCTC
Source organism: Plecturocebus donacophilus (assembly GCA_004027715.1). NCBI lineage: Eukaryota > Metazoa > Chordata > Mammalia > Primates > Pitheciidae > Plecturocebus > Plecturocebus donacophilus. The sequence continues at coordinate 11,440 of PVKP010033905.1, read as the reverse complement.
CTTCCCGTCATCCATACAGCGGGAGTACATTCATATGGGGATGTTCTTCTCCAGGAGAGGCTTGCCTAAGCATTTGTGCTATGCAGATTCTTCCACGCGTCGAGAAAGTTTACTGCCAGTATAATGCAAATTTTATTTCAGTGTAGAAAATAATTTCTAGACCCTCATGTCACATTATTTTGGCAAGGGTTATTGTTGGAGAGTTCATTCATCATTCTCTGAAAGTCACTGGTTCTTGGTTCTGTTTTAAAAGAAGAGAGCTCATTGAATTTAAATATGTAATAAATAATAATTTATTATTATTTATTGAACTCTCCAGCAATAACCCCTAACCAAAAGTAATGTGACACGAGGGTCTAGAAATTATTTTCTACACTGAAATAAAATTTGCATTATACTGGCAGTAAACTATTTCTGGAAATCAGTAATAAATATCCAGAACAGGTTACTTTTCTGGAAACTGTTAATAGAATATGCATAACTAGACATTGATTAACATGGGGTTATAATTACACAAATCTTAAGCATTATTTCAAAGGTCTTTATATTGTCGTCTCTTGGATAGACGTTAAGAGGTAGACAGAATTCAAAAAACCTAGTTTACAAAAATGGGAAGACCTCAGAATTACATGAAGAGATTTTGGAAATGTGCATCTTCAAGCCTTATTGTATTCCTACGATCTTGGAATCTGTTTTCAGAAATTGTTCCCATGTGATTCTGATGAGCATCGCTAGTTAAGAATCACTCCCAGATTATTTAAAGCAATATTGATCAAAGTGGAGGATCTATGACATGACCTAGCCACTGATTTTTGATTCTGTATCACATCTTTCAGTATCACACCTTATTGGCCAATAGAGTTAGGGGCCAAGGGAAAAAACTCTTTGCCTTCAGTAGATTCACTGAAAAATAAACTCACCAAAGGCAGATTAGTGAGATAAGTGGCATGTAAATTTACTAGGGTATATAAGAGATAATCAGAGAATGATTGCTTCACCAAAGGCAGGTTAGTGAGAGAAATGGCATATGAATTTACTAGGGTATATAAGAGATAATTACAGAATGATTGCTTCATCACCCATGAATTGGGGTACAGGTGATTATTTATTCTTATTAAGGTAAAGAGAAATAGGGAAGTGTGAATGATTTTACGGGTAGTAAATAATTTGGGGGGATATTCAATGGGTTTGAAGAACATATAGTGACCTGGGACCAAGTCTGTTGGGCCCACAGAACAGACTATGGTTTGTAACAAAAGTCTGTCCAGATGTGTTAGCAGACTTCAATCTTTTTTCCTTCAATATGATTTCGGTTAAGGAAAACTCAGGGAGAATACCAGAGATAATTGTTTTCTTCTTTTTTATGTCCATACTTTAGTCCTATAAAGAAACTTCAGAGAACAATTTTATCTTGTGTTTGGGTAGAGAAAAGAGAGGAGGGAAGGTCAAAGAGATCTTGAAGCTTCTTCTTCAGTTCATCATGTCAAAGCACCATATTTTGGTGTATGGGTTTCTGAGCCCCAGGAGAGAGAAAGGCAGATGTTAGGGACAGAATCATCCAATCCTGATGATACTATTTAATCCCCGAATCCAGGAATATTCTGGATTAGAAAATATATCTTTTTACTATTTATTTATATAAGCCAGTCAATTTCTCTTCATGTTTAAGTTAGGTCTTTGTTTAAGTTTGGTCCTTTGCAAAAGAAAGTAATGGCTTTTATGGTTTCCTCAGAAGGTCTTTTCTTTACTTCCTTAAAAAAGTATAGCAATCTGGAGAAGAAGCCTTTTGTTTTTAATAGCTTGACAACTATATACCCAAGTTATTTTGTTTTATTTTCCCTGTTTGATGTTCTCCAATTTTCTTGGATTTTTGGTTTGCAGTCTGTTGTTAACTTAATTCTGGAATATTCTTGGCCATTACTTCTTCACATATGTCTCTCAGGTTCCAATTATATCTCTACTAGATTGTTTAATAATATGGAATAGATATTCCATAGTCCTTGAATGCTGTGTCCTATTTTTCCCCATTCTTGTTTTCCTCTGTATTTCAGTTTGGGTGATTTCTATTGATTCCCTCCTTAAGTGCAAGATTCTTTCCTTGACTACATGAAGTCTATTGATGAGTCTGTCAAAGGCATTCTTTATCTCTGCTACCATAGTTTTTATTTCTAGCATTTCCATTTTATTTATATTATGGTTTCCACATCTCTGCTGAAATTACTCATCTGATTTTGCATGGTGCCAGTTTCTTCATTAGAGTTTTTACCATACTAATTAGTTACTTTTAAATTTTCTGTCAGAAAATTCTAACAAACACTTGTGTCATAGCTGAGTGGCTGAGTGTGGTTTTGATGATTGCTTGGCTCCTTGGGAGTGAGTTGTTTCTTGCCTTTTTGTGTGGCTTGTAATTTATTTTAAATCTAGACATCTTGCATTCAATAGTAAAGACTTGGATAAATACATTTTATGCCCGAAAATGGACACTATTTTTTTTTTCGCTATGCCCCATTGGGTGTGAGGTTTCATCAGTGTCTTGAGAAATGTGTTAGCATGCTTAGTTAGCTTGTACTTTTTATAGTAAAACTGTTTGGTTTTATCAGTTCATATTTTTAAAAATGTATTTCACCAAAATATTAAATATAATTGAATGGGAATATCACTCTTTTGGTAAACCATAGACCTTTGAATGTACGTAATGCCTGTGATAGCATCTAATGGAACAGTTGTAATTTTCATCAAACTTTCACTACCCATAAAGTTATTTTACTTTTCAAAATACGCTAGCTATAAAGAAAGTCATTGTAAGATATCTAGCCTGTGGCAGACCTTAACTTTCTTCATAATTGTCTTTTAATTTTATTAAATGCCAATAAAGCCTAGGAATTCTTAATTGGAAGCACTTTCCCTTTTTTATAATGATTAAGTCTCATATTAAGTTTAAACTAAGTTTACTTTTTTAAGAAAAAAAAAACAGACTTTGTTCTGCAGAACAGTTTTAGGCTCACATCATAACCAGGTGGAAAGTATAAGGAAAACGTGGGTTGTACACTTCTCATATGCCCCATGCCTCCACACACGCACCGTCTCTGCCGTGATCAGTACCGTCACCAGAGTGGCACATTTGTTACAGTCAATTCACATGGATGCGTCATTATCATCCCAAGCCTATAGTTTGCAGCAGGCTTCATTCTTGGTGTTTTACATCATATGGGTTTTGGCAAAGGTGTAGTGACATGTATCCACCGTTATAGTATTACACAAAATAGCTCCAGTGCCCTAAAAACCCTCTGTGTTGTCTATTCATCTCTCCCTCCTGCCTAACAAGTGGCAACTGCTGATGTTTTTACTGTCTCCAGAGTTTTGCCTTTTCCAGATTGTCATACACCTATGTCTCATACCCTTCCACCTTCTAGCTTAGAGCAAGCCTCTCACCTTTTAGCCAGCCTGAGTTGGCTTTTAATATGCTAGAGGTGATTGGGAATTTGGTGTACCCTTTTCTCCCTCAACAAAGCTCATCTTCCAACTCTATTAATTGTTGTGAGCTCAAAAATCCTGTTGTGGGGCCAGGTGCGGTGGCTCATGCCTGTAATCCCAGCACTTTGGGAGGCTGCGGCAGGAGGATCATGAGGTCAAGAGATCGAGGCCATCCTGGCCAACATGGTGAAACCTCATCTCTACTAAAAATACAAAAATTGATGGGTGTGGTGTGCACCTGTAGTCCCAGATACGCAGGAGGATTGTTTGAACCCGGGAGGCAGAGATTGCAGTGAGCCAAGATTGCACCATATACTCAAGCCTGGTGACAGAGCAAGACTCTGTCAAAAAAACAAAATCTTACTGTGAAGGTTAAAAGCTAAACATTGACTCTTTTAAAAAAAACTTTTCTGCCACTTTATTAACTGAGGTTAAATGGCAAGATAGATATATCACCCATTTCACATGTATGTTGCAACATCAGAGATGCTGATATTCATTTAAAAAGTCAGAACTAAATTCCTTCTAAAACATGCACACAAAATCAGTACACTTGATACCTTGGAAAATGATGAAATGTTATCACGAATGCTGGTCTATTTGTTATGAGCCAACTAAAAATTATCTTTAATGGAAACTAGAATTTACTCATGTGATTGCTCCTCTTGTCTATTTATATCTACTCAAAGTGAGAGATTTCTCATGTTTAATGCATTATTCTTTAGGCCATAAAAAAGTATTTTCATTAAAAAAGAAAAATACAAAACAATTATCACAGCAAACTTTCTAGTATTTTTAATTTGAAATTATATACTTTGAGAATATTATGTAGTTTGGATTTTCATGCTGTGCCAAGCTTGAGCAAGATAGCAAATGTGTAAATTGAGCTCTCGCATCACAACCTCAATATATGGATTTACATTCATTAAAATACTTCACATCAGCAAATATGATTTTCAACATTTGTGTTTTGAAGGTAATTAAGCAACTGCACAAAAATAAGTGCACTTTTCCCTCCTTTCCCCGGTGGCTAAAAAATTTCCACACTTTAAATACAATAAAAATACTAATTTTTAAAAGCAACAGCCCTTAACTCCTTGCTAGTATCTGTCTTCCTGCCCTTCTTTACTTCATTATTAGCTCTGCCAGTTTTTTCTTGCATGTGATGATAAAAAGGGAATGTGGATGGGTCATGATTTTCATGCACATCCAAATTTTCTTCTCCAAAACACCAACCAAATAAAAAAACAAACAAAATAACTCAACAGTGCAACAAAACACAAATAGCTTTCAAATAGTTTGACAAGTGATGCATTCACTTGTGATTTTAGTCAGTAACAAATGCTGCTTTGTTGTAATAGAAGAAAAGCAACAAATTCTAACAAGAAAACCGAAAGGTATACAGTCTTAACAAAGCCTTTTATTAGCTTCCTCCTCTTATCTCTTTTTTCCCCCATATTATCTGTTTGGTAATTACTGCAGTAAGCTGCCAAACATATAGCAAAAAGGATTGGCTTAAAGGCAATTGATGTTTGTAAATAAATCCACAATAGGATCCAAGCTTAAGAGGTGACACATGGTCAGCCCAGTTGGAAAATTCTGAGCATGTGCATGTGCATGTGCAGGTAAAGTCCAGGCTCCATTAAATTTTTTAACAAGTCAGTGCATTTTTATTCTTTTTATGTTTAAGTTTTTTTCAAAGCTTTCTTTTGTTCCTTGTTGTGTTGACCACAAACAAGTTTTAAACGAGCGTCAAGAGTCTGGTAAAAATGGAAAAAAAAAAAGCTGTAGTGACATTGAACTGTACAATGTAATCACTGAGCATGTACAAATTTTAAAATCAGAAGAACATCATCCCTCATTACAACCTGGTGCCTTGCCACATATGACCACAGACTAAGAAGACAGCTCTGAGAATGTGCTGGTTTAAAAGGAGAAAAGCTCAGATCTTCAAGCATATTGAAGCAGCTCCAGAATGTTGGCTACAGGCTTCTAAAGGATGATCACTGGTTATTTCACGTATTCACCATTTTTCTGGGCAAAAGCAATTCCATTTCCTCTGAAAACTTGTCTCCAAGATACTTCTCTGTCCTCAGCCAGAAGAGATACAGATTGGAACCCGCATCAACCTGATTCAACCAAGTGCTCCTTCAATGAGAGAGGCAGGATGGTCTATCATCTGCTGATTGATCAGGATTTGAATCCACCTCTGAATAAGGAGGTAGAGGCAAGAATCGAAACTCTTGGATTATGCAAACAGTGGGCCTTGGAGCACTTTCCTGAAGTCATCGCAGGCACTCGCGGTGCAAGATTGTTCTGCCTTTGTTCCTCTGTTACCCCTTCTGCATAGGTGGGTGGTGCTTTGGGTCTTTTGGGAAGGGATAAACCAAGCCAGTTAGTATTCATGCTATGCTGCCTGCTTACATTTGAGGCTCTGCTACCCAATAGATGAGAGGAATGGTGCCGATGGCAAGTGGTAAATTAATAAATCAATTCATAGCTCCAGAACTATCTGCATATTCCATTAGTGAATATTCCACAGATTACACCACGGTGGAGAATAGAGGGAGACACTGGTGGAATTTTCAGCGACTTGCCATTCCACTTCTCTCTTTCCAAATGACAAGGATTCCTCATGCAAGTTAGCCATGCACTGTTTTACCTCCTTCATTTCCCCTTTGGCATGCAAGGCCTGTGTTTGGTAATGTCTGACTCTGGCACCAGCATTTGGGAAGAGCAGTTCTCAGTCTTTGCAAATATCTGAGTTGACTCACCCATGTTATAGCACTCCCTTTCAATTTTGGCACTTAAGGATATTGAGCCTGAGGCAGAAAACCAGCAACCTAGTGTCTTTTCTTCTGTGCCTGCTTGGGGTGACAGTGATGAAGGAGTGTTCATATTTATGTATTCAAAGACTGTAAATTCCTTCTTTGATGTTACTGTTAGTAGCCAAGGCCTGTGAGATTCAGCTTTCACACAGCAGTGCACACACCATGACTGCCCTTAAATGAAGTAGCCAGTGATGTCTGTGGATGCTTACAGCTGAATGCATATTCATGCCTTCCTGAATGAATAGCCTTGAAGCCTTCTTTGGAATTATTATTGTCTCTTTCATACCCAATTCAGATATCTTTATGGTTGAAATATTCTACTTCTGCAATGTAATTCTGTGTACAGGCAGTACTGGTGCCAGTGTTTCCAGATTCAGCCAAGCATACTTCTAAACATCCTCTTGCATGAATTTTAAGAGATTTTACTCTGATTTTGCCAGTAACTTCTAACTTTCCCCTTCTTAAGATGATATCCCTGCTAGAATACACAGGGACACATTGCTGTTGTTAAAACAGTCAAAGCTTGTTGTCAAGCTTTTCACCGCTCCCATCGCCACACTTCTAACAAAGTCTACAAAAATGTCATGTAAGGCAAAAAAGAAGGCATATGAAAGGTGATCTTCATTCAACACTGATACCTGTGTCATGCAAAATACTTGTAGGTTGAGTCAATGATTCTTTGCAAGTAGTTCATTGGTCTCCGTCTGTCCTCCAGGCTGGAGCGTAGTGGCACCATCCTGGACTCAAGAGATCTTCCTGGCCTCAGCCTCTTTGGTAGCTGACACTACAGGTGTAAACCACTATGCCTGGGTAATTTTTTAAATTTTTTAAAAATAGAGATGGGAGTCTCATCATGTTGCCCAGGTTGGTCTTGAACACCTAGGCTCAAGTAATCCTCCCACTTAAACCTCTCAGAGTGATGGGATTACGGACATGAGCCATAATACCTGGCTGAGATTTCTTAAAAATTCAGGGAAGCAGAGGCTGTTGCTCTGTGCTCCTGCTCATCTCAGCAGTCTCCTTACAAACATCCATTTACTCTTTTTTTTCTCTCCTACTTTGCCAATGGATACATTTGAACAAAAAGGAGAAAGAGTTTTTAGAAGAAAAAAAAAGAGAGAGAAAAGCCCATTAATTTATTTCCACATTTAACCTTTTTTACACAAGCGATTTCTTGGGCTTAATCTCCTGCTCCAAAGCCTCCTTATGACTCTGGCTGCCATTCTGAGGCATTGTATCCCTTTTTAATCCTAGCATGGAATACTATTGATCATTAGGATGGAAACCCAATCACCGATCTATAGCAGAACAGCAAGAGACTGGGAAACTGCAGAATTAACCATTTTATATGCTTAATTTGTAGTTTTCCTACACTTATTTAAAACAACATTCTACATTAATACATTTGGGATGTCTACAAATATTTTAATGTTTTACATTACAAAGAACAAGTTATCTCATCCTCCACTGGAACCATTCATAGTAATGTAGAAAACAGGGCTCACCGTGGATCAATCTCGGCTATGAGACTACACCATATTTGAAGCACATGTATTTCTTGGGGAAAATTTTCAATGTTACTTTTAATTAGTGCAATTAACATGGCGACAATAGGCATCATCCGTCATTGTTTTTCTTTCATTCTAATCAAAAGAAACATTTTAAACAGGCTTTTTAGATTTCTGAAATATTGTCTACTCGTAATCATATAATAGAAAATTCAGCTGTTTTACAGGTTAACTATACCAGTAGTGCATCTGTTAGGTATGCTAACAAGTTAACTGGTTAATCTCATATAGATTGAAAGTTATTATAAATTAGATATCTTTGAATTGTGCACCCATATTTGGAAAGAACAACTTTTAGTCATATCCCTCATATATCTGTTTTGACATTTTATGTCAACCTTATGTTTAAATATGATACCCCATTATAATGTCCTAAAGGCAAAACAATATGCAGAGATAAAAATATGTCTATTTTTTCTGTGTTATCATTTGTAAGACTGGTTTTGGTAATTGAGTAAACATTTTAATGTATTTTATTATAATTATTTATACTCCATTGAGTTGCTCAAATGAATATGAATCCTTCTAGCAAAAACACAAATTTCACAAAGCACTCTTCAAAAGTTTATCATATATTCAATGTTTGTAATTCTTTATGTATTATTTCTTCAATAATATTCATGCAACTTGAAGGAAAGTTCTGCCTTATTCTTCCATAAACTGTATAGACACACATTTGTAATTCAATGCTTCTAATATTTTCTCCCATTTCTGAGATATTTTTTAAAAATGTATCATTATCACCATCATTACCTCACTATCACCATCAAAATCTCAGTGACAAATACAACAACGGTGATCAGTTCGTGAGTAAAAGCCTGATACCAGGCACTAATGAGTTCTCTTTTCATAAGAAACCTTCAAGGTCATTACATGAGGAAGAGGCCAGGCCAGTATTCAACATCTGACTTATAGATCCTAAAGTTGGTCACTTTCCTCTTTGTCATGCTGAATCTTTAAAATAAATCCTAATTCAATCTTTTAATCTAATATCATGTCCAAGTCAAGTTTTTTACTATGCACTTTTCCCAGATTCACCTCTTTTATTACATATTGGAAAAATATAATTTCACAAAGATTATTTCAAATAAAGAGGCAATTTTTCCAATCACGTAACTGAAATCCACAGGAAAGGAGAGCTCTTTTGTATAAATAGCGCAAATTCAGAGGAATGCCTTTGCAAACTTTATGCTTCACCGACCCAGATCTTCACAAGGAAGGAAATTCTAGATTGACCCCAAAACTCATCTCCTGAACTCAGTTGATATATCTTTTTACTAACTGCCGAAGCCTTGTTTGAAATTTAAAATGTCTTTGACAAAAAGCTAAAATGTTCTGAAATGTCCAATTCACTTGTACTTCAGTTCTTCCATGCAAATGTATTCAATAAATATATTGTCAGCTAAGCAACAATTGCCAATTTCCCTTGTAAATAAGTGAAATAGCTTGGAAGACTCTTCTGAGATTCCATTGAAGTGTGCTCACAGGACTCTTTCATTTATAAGGTGTGAAGTCAGGTAGGTGGGCTGATCTGTTTCTTCAAGTAGGATCTATGTAATAGGATACTATGCAGTTAGTATCTAACTGATCTAGGTTAGACAGATCTAACCTAGATCAACCTGTCCTCTAGGTTTTTAAGCCCCATCTACATTAGGTATTTGTCCTAATGCTCTCCTTTCCCTTGTCCCTCACCCCCGACAGGCCCCAGTGTGTGATGTTCCCCTCCCTGTGTCCATGTGTTCTCATTTGAACAAGCTAAACGTTCTAAGCTTCAGCCCTACCATATATACATTGGAAATTATAATAGAACCTTGTATGGCATTTAGTCATGATGTCTGGTGTAGAGTAAATGTTCTAAAAACATTATTATTATATGTGGAACGGCAGACATCTCATCTTTTTTTTTTTTCATTTAAAAGAATATATTTTTTCTGAGACAAGGTCTTGCTATGTTGCTCAGGCAGGTCTCAGACGCCTGAGCTCAAGTGATTCTCCCATTTTGGCCTCCCGAAGTGCTGGGATCACAGGCATGAACCACCATGCTTGGCCCACATCTTATTTTCATTGTGTTCAGAATACAATATAGAGTTGCCTATAAGGGCATTAAATGAACTGTTGTCATACGTTCCTTACTGATGTGTGTGCATGTCTGTAATCTACTTTATGGCGGGGGATAAAGTTTTGTTTGGGCTCACATCACATCTGACAGAGTTGTCTCTTCATCAGAAACTGGATGGTCTAGTTTAAAACTACACAGTAAAGATGTGATGTGGCCTTTAGTTATGGCACTCAAATAGTAAGTGTAACTCATCAGATTTCCCTAATAAAATACCACTGATATATTTAGCTAGTCCACAGAAATAAATATTTTTGTAGATTTTCTTTTCTTTGTTTTTTGGAGATGGGGTCTCACTTTGTCACTCCATCTGTAATCCGTAGTGCAGCGGTGCAATCACGCCCAGCTAATTTTTTTTTTTTTTTTTTTTTGTAGAGGTGGAGTCTCACTATGTTGCCCAGTTGGTCTTGAACTCTTGGGATCAAGCAGTCCTCCCACCTTCACCTCTCAAACTGCTGGGTTTACAGTCTCAAACTGCCACCATGCCTGGACATGTAGATGTTCAATAACAAATGTAAAAAGTAAAGGTGTAGGATTAGAGAAAATTACCTATTTCTTAAAACTTCCAGACAGTGGTTATTCCTTCAGTTGTGAGAAAACATAAATGCAAAATACTTGCAAAATGCGATGACTTCTTGTAATATAGCATCACAGGCAAGCTGTGACTTTTCAGAAGATACATTAACCCTATTACCTTACAGCTGTACCAAGTGGGACACCCCAGAGATCCTCATATTCTATGTCTTTTTAATAGTTATTCCCAGACATCATTTCTCTGCATATATTTTCAAAAGCATTAATCCAATTTAACACTCATCTTTCTGGCAAGAACAGTAAAGGGTCTGAAATTGTATACTCCTTGCAATCTAACAAGTTGGCTTGCCAGTCTCATGGGTACTGCAAAAAGAAATAAGACTCCCAGGTCAGAGACAAAGAACGTTACTAGAATTGCGGGCATTCATAGCAGCAACTTTGGCATCATGGTTCACGGGTTGGGGTGGGGGATGGGTGGCGGGGACCCCCTACCCTGTGTCTTTGTGCACATTTGTGCCAGTGGTGGTGTTGGCATAGGAGTGAAGCACTGGGTGAGCACAGGACTGTGTGCGTCCTTCTTGCACTTTCACGTGGGTGGTTGTGGCTGCTCAGGGCAGGGGTGGGTCCTCTGGTCTCTGTGCCTCTTTTCACACTGGTGGTAGTGTTGGGCAGGGCCAGGGCTGACGGGCTTCGTGCTCATCAATGCTCTAACAGCAATGGTAGTGTGATGGACATTTGGGAGGATGAAGTGCACTCAGGATAGCAGCAGTAGCATGGCAGGGTGTATGCTCACACACGCTGTGGCGGGAAAGGGGAGGGAAGGTCTGCCCGCACACACATGCACTGGCAAAGCTATGTGGGGGATAGCTGTGGCAAAGTGGCGAGGAGGAGGCTGCAGTGAGGGCAGGGCAGTCAGG
>PVKP010033904.1:0-24660 GCA_004027715.1 Plecturocebus donacophilus | reverse complement strand
TGGGCTCTGCCTTGTCTCCCATCAACATCTCACAGAGAAGGCCTTGGAGAGGCGGGATTCTCTCTTGCCTCAGTGACAGAAGGTATTTTTTGTTTTTTGTTTTTTAAGATGGGGTTTCACCATGTTGGTCAGGCTGGTCTTGAACTCCCGACCTCAGGTGATCCGCCTGCCTTAGCCTCCAAAGTGCTTGGATTACAGGCATGAGCCACCGCGCCCGGCTGCGCCCGGCCTTTTTTTCCTTTTTTTTTTTGAGACAGAGTCTTGCTGGAGTGCAATGGCGAGACCTTGGCTCACTACAACCTCCACCTCCCGGGTTCAGGCCGTTCTCCCTCAGCCTCCCAAGTAGCTGGATTTTTTTTCCCTTTTTTTTGGAAAAGGAAACTTGGCTCACTGCAATCTCCGCCTCCCAGGTTCAAGCAATTCTGCCTCAGCTTCTGAGTAGCTGGGATTATAGGCGTCCACCACCACGCCCAGCTAATTTTTTGTATCTTTAGTAGAGATGGGGTTTCATCATGTTGACCAGGCTGGTCTTGAACTCCTGACCTTGTGATCCACCCTCCTCGGCCTCCCAAAGTGCTGGGATTACAGGCTTGAGCCACCACGCCTGGCCCTATTTTATTTTATTTTTTTGAGAAAGAGTCTCACTATGTCGCCCAGGCGGTAATGCGGTGGTGCGATCTTGGCTCACTGCAGCCTCCGCCTCCCAGGTTCAAGCATTCTCCTGCCTCAGCCTCCTAAGTAGCTGGGATTACAGGCACCTGCCATCACACCCAGCTAATTTTTGTATTTTTAGTAGAGACGGGATTTCTTTCACCATGTTAGCCAGGCTGGTCTCAAACTCCTGACCTCTGGTAATCCACCCACCTCGGCCTCCCAAAGTGCTGGGATTACAGGTGTGAGCCACCTGACCCGGCTACTGTTAGATTTCTAGGGTAGAAGGGAAACAGGTGTGAGCAGGGAAGCCATGCCCTGGGGCCTCCAGGCTGGAGGATGGGGACCCAGGGGGCAGGCCCTGGAAGGCTGAGATCCCATGTGCCTGACATCAGCTGTGTGGTCAGGGACAGGTGGCCTTCCCTCTCTGACTTCAGTGACTCATCTTTCAGACGAGGATGAAAATAGAATCAACCTCAGAGGTATGCAATGAGGACCCAGTGATGTCATGCCAAAAAGTACACATAGCAAGCCTTCCAGAAATGTCAGCTATTATTAGGACTTGTCCTTGTCCTGCAGGTGGCGATGCTAAGCCCCATCTTATATGAAAAGAACAGAAGTTTCTGAGAAAGGACCGTTTAGGCACACAAGTAAAGCTAGCAGTGTCACAGGACAGCCTGATGATAACTCTTCTACTTAAAATCCTCCCTGGCCAGGTGTGGTGGCTCACGCCTGTAATCCCAGCACTTTGGGAGACAGAGGTGGGCAGATCACCTGAAGTCGGGAGTTCAAGGCCAGCCTGACCAACATGGAGAAACCCCATCTCTACTAAAAATACAAAATTAGCTGAGCATGGTGGCACATGCCTGTAATCCCAGCTACCCGGGAGGCTGAGGCAAGAGAATTGCTTGAACCCAGGAGGCGGAGGTTGCTTTGAGTTGAGATCGTGCCATTGTACTCCAGCCTGGACAACAAGGGCGAAACTCCAACTAAAAAACCCCAAAATCCTCCTATAGTGCTGGCCTCATTTATTCATTTCTTTTTCTTCCTTTTCTTTCTTTCTTTTTTTTTTTTTGAGACAGAGCAGAGTCTTGCTGTGTCGCCCAGGCTAGAGTGCAGTGGCACAATCTCAGCCACTTCCTGGGTACAAGCAGTTCTCCTGAATAGCTGCAATTACAAGCACACACCACCACATCTAACTAATTTTTATATTTTTAGTACAGATGGGGTTTTACCATGTTGACCGGGCTGGTCTCGAACTCCTGACCTCAGGTGATCCGCCCTCCTCAGCCTCCCAAAGTGCTGGGATTACAGGTGTGAGCCACCATGCCCAGCCTCTTTCTTTCTTTTTTGAGATGGAGTCTTGCTCTGTCGCCCAGGCTGGAGTGCAGTGGTGCAATCTAGGCTCACTATAACCTCTGCTTTCCAGGTTCTAAGGATTCTCCTGCCTCAGCCTCCCAAGTAGCTGGGATTACAGGTGTGTGTCACCACACCCAGCTAATTTTTTGTATATTTAGTAGAGACAGGGTTTTATCATACTGGCTAGGCTGGTCTCGAACTCCTGACCTCGTGATCTGCCCGCCTCGGCCTCCCAAAGTGCTGGGATTACAGGCATGAGCCACTGCGCCCGGCCCCCCACCGTGTCTGAAACATGCCCAGGGCCTTCGCATTTGCCGTTCCCCAAATGCCCACAGGGCTTGCTCTGTCATGACCTTTCCTCCTGTCTGCCCCATAACATTTTCTCAATGTGGCCTCTCCTGACAACCCCGTCTCACATTCCAGTCCTGCTTTACTTTTGCCTGAAAATAAATTATGTCTACACGATCTTCTAGAATGCAAGCTCTATGAGGAAAGGGATCTTATTTTTCTGGTTCACAGCTGTATTTCCTGGACCTGGAAGAATGCCTGGCACATAGTAGAGGCTCAATGAGTATCTGCTGCTAATGAGTGAATGGTTTACAGATTAAGAAAGCGAGGTTCACTGGGAGACGGAGGTTGCAGTGAGCTGAGATCGCACCACTGCACTCCAGCCTGGGCAACAGAAAAAAAAATCAGAGAAAAAGAAAAGAAACAGGGCTGGGCGAGGTGGCTAATGCCTGTAATCCCAGCACTGTGGGAGGCCAAGGTGGGTGGATCACCTGAGGTCAGGAGTTTGAGACCAGCCTGGCCAACATGATGAAACCCTGTCTCTACTAAACATACAAAAAAATTACTTGGGTGTGGTGGCAGGTGCCTGTAATCCCAGCTACTCAGGAGACTGAGGCAGGAGAATCACTTGAACCTGGGAGATGGAGGTTGCAGTGAGCTGACATTGCACCATTGCACTGCAGACTGGGTGACAAGAGCAAGACTCCATCTCAAAAGAAAAAGAGGGATTACGGGCGCAGTGGCTCATGCCTGTAATCCCAGCACTTTGGAAGGCCAAGGTGGGCAGATCACAAGTTAAAGAGATGGAGACCATCCTGGCAACATGATGGAATCCTGTCTCTACAAAAAATACAAAAATTAGCCGGGTGTGGTGGTGTACGCCTGTACCCAGCTACTTGGGAGGTGGAGGTTGCAGTGAGCCAAGATCATGCCATTGCACTCCAGCCTAGGTGACAGAGCGAGATTTCATCTCCTCCCTGGCAAAAAAAAAAAAAAAAAAAAAAAAAAGCAAAGAAAAATAAACTGAGGTTCAGACAGGGGCAGTGGTTTTTCTAAAGTGAGCAAGCCAGTGATGGTGGGTGGCGAGTGGAATCTCACTGGGTTGATATCAGAGTCCTGGTCACACTGTCACACATTTCTTGCCCGTGCCTTCTTACTGCCCTCGAGCTGGAAATGTCGCAAGGAAGTGACTTTGCTGGGAATCACTGGGGCAGGTTGATCATGTTACAGATGACAAAACTGAGACCCGAGGGCTGGGTGTGGTGTCTCAAGCCTATAACCCCAGCACTTTGGGAGGCCAAGGTAGGTGGATTGCTTGAGCTCAGGAGTTCAAGGCCAGCCTGGCCAACATGGTGAAACCCTGTCTCTACTAAATAATACAAAAATTAGCCAGGTGTGGTAGTGGGTGCCTGTATTCCCAGCTACATGGGAGGCTGAGGCAGGAGAATTGCTGGAACCTGGGAGGCGGAGGTTGCAGGGAGCCGAGATCGCGTCACTGCACTCCAGCCTGGGCAACAGAGAGAGACTCCGCCTCAAAAAAAAAAAAAAAAAAAAAAAAAGGGCTGAGATTCTAGGAGAAACACAGGACCCAAAGCACACAGCTGGGAGTGGGCTGGGCAGGGGTCCTGAGCAGAGGGCTGCTGACCAAAGCTGTTTGCGCACGGCCTGGCCTTTGAGGGTTTCCACGTTGAAATTGTTGGTCCGCGCCGGCATGATGAAGAAGGCAACCACTGTCTGCTCGCTGCCGTTCACCTGAGCAGGAAGAAAGGATGGGGGGTCAGGGGCACGCGGGGGAAGCCTGGGGCCAGCCAAGACCACTGGGACCCTGCCATGCCCCTTCCTGTCAAGGAGAATTACAGGACAGTCCTCACTTGGACTCTGACTTTCTGTCTGGGTCTCTATACTCCCTTCACAGCCCCCACCACACACAGGGGTTTTCCCACCCCATCTTCCTGGCTTTCTGGGTCTCTGTTCTAGTTTTTCTTTTTGAGACGAATTCTTGCTCTGTCCCCCAGGCTGGAGTGCAGTGGTGTGATCTCGGCTCACCGCAACCTCCACCTCCTGCGTTCAAGCGATTCTCCTGCCTCAGCCTCCTGAGTAGCTGGTATTACAGGCACATGCCACCACGCCTGGCTAATTTTTGTATTTTCAGTAGAGACGGGTTTTCACCATGTTGGTCAGGATGGTCTTGAACTCCTAACCTTGTGATCCACCTGCCTCGACCTCCCAAAGTGCTGGGATTACAAGCGTGAGCCACTGTGCCTGGCCTGAGTGTCCGTTCTTTCCAGTTTTTTGTTTGTTTGTTTTTGAGGCAGCATCTTTTTCTGCCGCCCAGGCTGGAGTGCAGTGGTGTGGTCTTGGCTCACTGCAACCTCCGCCTCCCGGGCTCAAGTGATCCTCCTCACTCACCCTCCCGAGTAGCTGGGACTACAGATGTGAGCCACCATGCCTGGCTAATTCTTGTATTTTTTTGTAGAGATGGGGTTTCACCATGTTACCCAGGCTGGTCTCTATCTCCTGGGCTCAAGTGTTCCTCCCGCCTTGGCCTCCCAAAGTGTTGGGATTCCAGGTGTGAGCTACTGTACCCGGCTGTTCTCCCCAGTTCTATACGGCTTTTCTTGCCCTCCCTCTTCCCCTCACAGCCCAGGCCTCACTCTGAGCAGATAGTTGAGCCGGGCCAAGGCCTCCAGGAAGACGTCGGCACCCTTGTTGGAGAACTCATAGCGGCCGGCGATAAAGAAGTACAAGGTCTTATCCAAGTTGAAGTCCAGATGCCTAAAGAACCCACAAGGCAGGGTAAAGCCCGAAGCCCTCACCCGCTAGCCCTGGCCTCAAAACTACAAATCCCAGAAGGCATGGGTCGGAGCAGAGGGTAGCTCAGGTAATGCAGAGGCATCATGGGGCCTCCTGGGAGTTGTAGTTCTTCTATCTCTCTATTTTTTTTTGTTAAGGGATGCGGTTTCACCGTGTTGGCCAGGCTGGTCTTGAACTCCTGACCTCAGGTGATCCGCCCACCTCAGGCTCCCAAAGTGCTGGGATTACAGGCATGAGCCACCACGCTCAGCCAGTTCTTCTCTTTAGATAGGGGTTTCCTTTAATGCTCAGCCCATTGTTCCGGCGCTCAAGAATGAAGGAGGCCGAATACCCAGGTGCCCCCTCCCTCAGACCCAGGAGTCTGGGCCCCCAGCTACTGCCTCCCCCAGTCCTACATGATTAGGCTCCCAATGCCCTCCTCTCTGAAGACCTCGGTATATGCCCCACGTACCCATAAAAATGGCCCCGCACAAACTCCTGGATTCGAGCCTTGCTCTGAGCATGGAGGTTCTGGAACTCATGCATGGCAGAAAACTTCTTCACATTCAGGCCATTGGGGGTCACAATATCTGGGATTGGGGGTGAGGGTCCCATGTTTTATTTGTGCATTCAGATCAGTGTTGTGGTTGAATGAAGAAATTAAGGAAACGCCCCTCGCCTTTTGCAATTTCTTTGTTTCAATAGTGTTCTTATGAGGTCCCCACTCTCGCCTTTTGTTTTTGGAAACAGGGTTTCTCTCTGTCTCTCAGGCTGGAGAGCAGTGACACAATCATAGCTCACTGCATTCTCGACCTCCTGGGCTCAAACAGTCCTCCCACCTCAGCCTACCAAGTAGCCGGGACTACAGGCATGCACTACCACACCCAGCTAATTTTTCTTTCTTTTCTTTCTTTCTTTTTTTTTTTTTTGAGACAGAGTCTCGCTTTGACACCCAAGCTGGAGTGTAAATAGAGTCCGATGATCTTTCATTCCCTTTCATAAGACCAATCAGAATTTTATCATCTCTAAAATTAATACAAAAGAAATGATCCCTCCCATTAGCCTCAAAGTGTATAGTCAGCATCAAATACAGGTCACCACCCCCACAGACTTCTGGGAGCTGTCATTTTCTATTCTTTAGGAAAAAAATGGTGACCAATGGTCCCCAACTTACAATGGTTCAAGTAATGATTTTTCTTTATTTTTATTTTTATTTTTGGAGATGGAGTTTCACTCTTGTCACCCAGGCTGAAGTGCAATGGCACAATCTAGCTCACTGCAACCTCTGCCTCCTGGGTTCAAGTGATTCTCCTCTCTTGGCCTCCTGAGCAGCTGGGATTACAGGCGCCTGACATCATGCCCAGATAAGTTTTGTATTTTTGATAGGGGATTTCGACATGTTGGCCAGCCTGGTCTCAAACACCTGACCTCAGGTGATCCGCCCGCCTTGGCCTCCTAAAGTGCTGGGCTTACAGGCGTGAGCCACTGGGCCCAGCCAAGTTATGATTTTTCAACTCTATGATGGTGTGAAAGTGACACGCATCCACATATGTCCAATATTGGATTTTGATGAGATATTCAACACTTTATTTATTTTTGAGACTGAGCCTCACTGTCATCTAGGCTGGAGTGGCCCGATCTGGGCTCACTGCAACCTCTGCCTCCTGGGTTCAAGCAATTCTCCTGCCTCAGCCTCCTGAGTAGCTGGGATTACAGGCGCCCGCCACCATGCCTGGCTAATTTTTGTATTTTCAGTAGGGATGGAGTTTTACCATGTTGGCAAGGCTAGTCTTGATCTCCTGACCTCGTGATCCACCAGCCTCAGCCTCCCAAAGTGCTGGGATTATAGGCGTGAGCCACCACAACTGGCGTATTCAATACTTTATTATGAAATAGGTTTGTATTAGATGATTTTGCCCAGTTGTAGGCTAACGTAAAGTGTTCTGGGCACATTTAAGGTATACTAGGCTAAACTCTGATGTTCAGTAAGTTAGGTGTATTAAATGCATTCTTTAATTTTTTGAGACAGGGTCTCACTGTGTCACCCAGGCTGTGACAGAGTCTCTCCGTGCCACCCAGATGGTTTGGTGGCACAATCACAGCTCACTGCACCCTTGACCTCTTAGGCTCAAGCAATCCTTCCACCTCAGCCTCCTCAGTAGCTGGGGATACAAGCACACACACACCACCATGTCTGGCAAAGTTTGTAGCCAGGGATTTGCCATATTATCCAGGCTGATTTCAAATTCCAGACTTAAGTGATCCTCCTGCCTTGGCCTTTCAAAGTGCTGGGATTACAGGTGTGAGCCACTGTGCCCAGCCAAAATACATTTTTGGTTTACGCTTTTTTTTTTTTTTCTTGAGATGGAGTCTCACTTTGTCACCCAGGCTGGAGTGCAGCGGCACGATCTTGGCTCACTGCAATCTCCACTTCCTGGGTTCAAGCAATTCTTGTGTCTCAGCCTCCTGAGTAGCTGGGATTACAGACATGTGCCACCATACCCGGCTAATTTTTGTATTTTTAGGAGAGACGGTTTCATTATCTTGGCCAGGCTGGTCTTAAACTCTTGACCTCATGATCCACCCACCTCAGCCTCCCAAAGTGCTGGGATTATACCATGCCCGGCCCATGCCATTTCAGTTTACAGTGGGTTTCTTGGGATTAGGAGCAACTGGCTTTGGCGTAGACAGCTGCCTGCCTCATTCATGTCTGGGGACTTCAGCCCGGCCCCTACCTGGTTTCCTCTTGAGCAAGTGCTGTGCCTCAATGGCGGTGATCTGGGACACGGTAGTGAAGACGTGAGCACAGTGGGCTGCCGCCCTTTCCATGCAGTAGCGGTGATAGATCTGCCTCTCACCTGCTTCCTTGTCCACGTTGAACTGGGCGGGAGGGGACAACAGTCAGGTTAGAAGGACTAGGGAAAAGACTCTGCAGGTCCAGACTCCGGGGTCCTAAGGGAAACTGCTGCTGGGGGCTGGATTCCTGGGTCTGAGGTAGGAGGGGGCTTGGGACTTGGACTTCTGGATCCTGGGAGGAGAGGGGACGCCATCCGCTTGGGCTCCCCGGAGCTTTGGGTTATCCTGGCATACTTGCAGTCCCTCATCTGCCACGGTCCCAGCTCACGTTCTCCAGGTTGTTGTAGAAGTCCACGGCACCAGCACACAGGTAGCGCCCCAGCAGCGTGGCATGGGTAGTGAAGATAGTTGCCACAGGCAGTCGCCGGGCACGACACAGGCAAAGTCCAATGCCTGCCAACCACTCATGGAAGTGTGCGACCACGTGCGGCTTCTCTTCACTCTGTGCCAGGAACTGTGGGGCAACAGGAACAGGGCTGCTGTCTCCACGAGTGCCGGGAAGGGAATTGGCAATCCCCAGTAGACAAGGACTTGGGGAGAGGTACATCTATCACCACATTGCACAGAAGGGGCAGCAGCCTACGGCAGCAATCCCGACTGGACAGTGAACTGGAAATCCCTGAGGCAGCAACTCCTGTGCTCAAGTGACTGGCTCCCCAGGGGTTGATGGGAACTGAGGAGTTTTTGGCCAGCCTTCTAAGTCCTGGCAGGGCAAGACGGGAAACACTGAAGTTTTCATGTCCCCAGGTCCTGGACATAGTTCCTAAAGACCCCTTGTCTCAAGGGTACGCTGTCTGCATCCAATACTGGAAAAAAGGACTACAACTCCCAGAATGCCATAGGAGCAGCCAGTTCCTAAATTATTAGTCCCAGGGCATGGGAAATTAGCTTTTTCTTCTTTTTTTTTTTGGACCCAGAGTCTCTCTCTGTTGCCCAGGCTGGAGTGCAGTGGTGCGATCTCGGCTCCCTGCAATCTCTGCCACCCAGGTTCAAGCAATTCTCCTGCCTCAGCCTCCCAGATAGCTGGGATTTGAGATTACAGGTGCCCGCCACCACACCTGGCTAATTATTTCATATTTTTAGTAGAGAGAAGGTTTGGCCATCTTGAACTCCTGGCCTCAAGTGATCTTTCCCCATCAGCCTCCCAAAGTGTTGGGATTACAGGCGTCAGCCACCGCACCTAGCCTGGAAATTAAGCTTCTTGAGCCTTTTAAAACCTAGAAGGGGGTCAAAGCCAGGTCAGAGTGGGAATTCATAAGCAGCCGGGGCAGCATCTGAGAGCCGAGTCCGGCGGCAGCACCCTAGAGAACTACAACTCCCAGAATTCCCCGGGACAGCCGGCCTCACTTTGAGCCAGAATTCCTACGCTTGGAAGACTCGAGTAAATGAAGCTGGCATCGAGAGTTTCGGGTCTCTGAGGAAAGAAGATCCTGGGTCCCTGGATATCTGTGTCCCCAAAGGCCAGAACTAATCCCTGGATTAAAGGACCTTACGACTCCCAGGATGCCCAGGGACAAGCCTATCCTCTGGCCTCGGGGCTGATGGTTATCATCGTTTCAGGTATGGGTAGAAAGTGACAGATGGGACTGCAGTGGGACCTACCTCGCCCAGGAACCAGGTGGTGAGAAAGCCAAAGAGGACAGCGTCGTTGGCCTCGCGGTCGTACCACGGCACCCCAATGTTGCAGGTATCCCAGAGCTCTCCCTTCCAGCGCTCCAGGGCCCAGGCTGAGGCCCCCACGTCCAGGAGCACCACCAGGGGCCCTCCCTCGATTAGCCAGCGCCCAAAATACACCTGGGGTTGCGGGGTGGGGGTGGGGGGTCACCACAGAAAGGATCAGGGCTTCAACCTCATGTCCGCACGCATTTGTGGTTCTCCCCGTTGCAGGCAGATGTCTAGACTTAAGCCTTAGCTCTCTTCCTTTCTGTTTCTGTATCTGCTGCTAATGTCTCACCCACTGCCTTAGCCTATTTCTCTATTTGCATGATTTATTCCCACCACACATTTTTTCCATCTCTGTTGCAATCTATTCCCTGCCCCCTGCTTAATTTCTTTCTTTCTTATTTATTTATTTATTTTTGAGAAGGAGTCTTGCTCTGTTGCCCAGGCTGGAGTGCAGTGGCATAATCTTGGCTCCCAAGTTCAAGTGATTTTCCTGCCTCAGCCTCCTGAATAGCTGGGACTACAAGCACCCACCGTCACGCTCACCTAATTTTTGTGTTTTTAGTAGACAGGGGGTTTTGCCATGTTGGCCAGGATGGTCTTGATCTCTTGACCTCGTGATCCACCTGCCTCGGCCTCCCAAAGTGCTGGGATTACAGGCTGAGCCACTGTACCCGGCCTAATTTCTTTTCTTTTCTTTTTTTCTGAGATGGAGTCTCTCTCTGTTGCCCAGGCTGGAGTGCAGTGGCGCGATCTTGGTTCACTGCAACCTCTGCCTCCCCGGTTCAAGCAATTCTCCTGCCTCAGCCTCCCAAGTAGCTGGGATTATAGTCACCCGCCCTCAGACCTGGCTAATTTTTGTATTTTTAGTAGAGATGGAGTTTCAGCATGTTAGCCAGGCTGGTCTTGAACTCCTGAGCTCAGGTGATCTGCCCTCCTCGGCCTCCCAAAGTGTTGGGATTACAGGGGTGAGCCACTGCGCCCGGCCTCCTGTTTAATTTCTACAACTGCTACCCTTCTCCCATTTGCTGCCCCCTGTCTCTGCTTATAACCAAGTATGTCGTCACATGTCCTGTCTCTGTGCCTCACTATGTCTGGCCACCCTGCTGATCATTTCTCCTACCTGCCACCTGGTTTCTGTACTTGTGACCACATTTCTCTTGCCAACCATCTTCATCTCCCATCATGTTTTCTTTCTGATGCTAATTCCCTCCATGGGATGCTACTTTCCTGTTTTGAGACAGGGTCTTGCTCTGTTGCCCAGGCTGGACTGCAGTGGTGTGAACATGACTCAGTGCAGCCTCAACCTCCCTAGCTCAGTCAGTCCCCCCCGAGTCACCTCCTATGGGTGTGGGCCACCATGCCTGGCTAAGTTTTAAATCTTTTGTGGAGATGAGGTCTCACTATGTTCCCCAGGCTGATTGTGAACTCCTGGGTTCAAGTAGTTTTCCTGCTTAGCCTCCCAAAGTGATGATGGGATTAGAAGTGTGAGCCACCAAACCAGGCCCTTTTTTATTTTCAGAAACAGGGTCTTGCTCCATCACCCAGCCTGGAATGCAGTGGTGCAATTACAGCTCACTGTAGCTTTGACTTCCCAGGCTCAGGCAACCCTCCCACAGCGGCTTCCCACGTAGCTGGGACCACAGGCACACGGTACCACGCCCAACTAACGTTTAAATTTTTTGTAAGGACAGGGTTTCACCATGTCGCCCAGGCTGGTCTCAAACTCCTTGTCTCAAGTGATCCACCTGCCTCCCCTCCCAAAGTACTGGGACTACAGGCGTGAGCTACTGTGTCTGGCCTGTGAGGATTCTTTCACTGTTCATGCTGCCACTCTTCTTCCCCTTGTCGCCTTCTGTTCCTTTCATCACATTATCTGTCACCTGCGACCTCTTTCCTCTATCCATAGGCCCATGCTGTAGTCTACAGCCACATTTCCTCCCTCCTTTCCTTCCTTTCTCCCTCCCTCCCTTCCTTCTTCCTTCCAACCTTCCTCCCTCCTTTCTTTCCTCCCTCCCTCCCTCCTTCCTTTCCTACCTGCTTGCGTCCCTCTCTCTTCCTGCCCTCCTCCCCTCTTCCCTTCCTCTCTGTCTCTGTCTCTCTCTCTCTCTCTCTCTCTCTGTCTTTCTTAGACTGGTTCTCACTCCAGTGGCCCAGGCTGGAGTGCAGTGATGCAATCATGGCCCACTGGGCTAGGCACAGTAGCTCACGCCTGTAATCCCAGCGGAAGCTGAGGCAGGCAGATTGCCTGAGCTCAGGAGTTCAAGACCAGCCTAGGCAACACGGTGAAACCCAGTCTCTACTAAAATACAAAAAATTAGCTGGGTGTGGCAGCATCCGCCTGAGGTCCCAGCTACTCAGGAGGCTGAGGCAAGAGAATTACTTGAATGCTGGAGGTGGAGGTTGTGGTGAGTCGAGATTGCACCACTGCACTCCAACCTGGGGGACAGAGCGTGACTCCATCTCCAAAAAAAAAAATCATGGCTCAGTACAGCCTCGACTGCCCAGGATGAGGTGATCCTCCCATCTCAGCCTCCTCAATAACTGGGATCACGGGCATGCACCACCACGCCTGGCAAATTTTTGGTATTTTTAGTAGAGACGGGGTTTCTCCATGTCACCCAGGCTGGTCACAAACTCCTGGGCTCAAGCTATCCTCCCACCTTGGCCTCCCAAAGTGCCAGGATTACAGGCACCCGCCACCACGCCTGGCTAATTTTATATTTTTAGTAGAGACAGGGTTTCTCCACGTTGGCCAGGCTGGTCTTGAACTCCCGACCTCAGGCGATCCGCCCGCCTCGGCTTCCCAAAGTGCTGGATTCCAGGCATGAACCACCGTGTCTGGCCTGAGCCACACATTTCTAACATAGCCCATCCTCGTCCATGCCCCAGGGCTGCGTTTTTCTAGCCGAGGCCACGCTTCTGAGTCTTGCTGCTTCACTTCTGCCTCTGCCTCGTTTCTCCAGTTGGCTGCGTTCCTCCCAGAGACGGTGGCCTTGGTTCTGGGCCCGCTGCCACCGCAGCGGAGACGCAGCCTCACTCCTCGCTGACCTGGCTCTTTCCTGCCCGGGGCCTGGCTCAGAGGACCCTCCCCCTCCCAGCTGTCATCTGCCCTTTTGCTGGGGCGGGGGGGCTATTCTTAGGCCCCCAGCACATGGGAAGCAGCTGCCCTCAGGAAGGGACCGAGCTGTTCCTGGGTCCCTTAGGGACACAGTAGGGCCTGAATGGATTCCAGACCCCACCCCAAACCACAGGCTATGAATGAGTGAAGGAACCACAGTGCGTCTCCCTCCTGGACCCAGACCTGTCCATCCGTCAGCCCTGCTGCCTATGGCTTTCTCCTGGGACAACACTGCGTCTCTTTCCGTCTTCATCCTGCAGACCTGCGACCCCCGCTCCTCTCTAATCCCTGATTTGCCCATCTCAGACTCTGTCCTGTGGCTCTGTCCGCTGACTTCTCCTGTCTTCCCCGATAGTCCATGCTTCTCCCTCCTAGGTCTGACTTTCTGAAACATCTGGCGGCCTCTTTCCTGTTCCTAGTCGGTCTCCCTATTCCTCCTTGCCCATGGCTCCATCCACGGTTCTCCTTTTGTCTGCCTGCCCCTCTCATTCTCTGAGCTTGGCTGTTTATAGTAACAATAAGAACGAAGATCATAATAACAATGCCAGCTGGGTGCGGTGGCTCACGCCTGTAATCCCAGCACTTTGGGAGACTCATGAGGTCTGGGTTCGAGACCAGCCTGGCCAACATGGTCAAACCCCATCTCTACTAAAAATACAAAAATTAGCTGGGCATGGTGGCGGGCGCCTGTAGTCCCAGCTACTCGGGAGCCTGAGGCAGGAGAATCACCTGGGCCCGGGAGGCGGAGGCTGCAGTAAACCGAGATCACACCACCACTCCAGCCTGGCAACAGAGCAAGACTCCATCTCAAAAAAAAAAAAAGACAGACAATCACCGCCCATACATTGTGCTAACTTCAAGAACTCTACGAAGCACTTTATCCTTATTAACTGTTTCATCCTCCCAGCACTTCTAGAAGGTAGATGCTAGTAGCACGTCCATTAGCCAAGGACACAAGGGCAGCAAGTGGAGGGGATGAACTTGAACTTTAGGCTCCAGAATCCTGCTCCTGCCTGACCCCAGGCCCCCCGCTCCCCAGCTCTGCCTGGCTGGCTGGCTTTCTTTTATGAGACAGAGTCTTGCTCTGTTGCCCAGGCTGGAGTGCAATGGCGCAAGAGCAGCTCACTGCAACCTCCACCTCCCGGGTTCCAGCGATTCTCCTGCCTCAGCCTCCCGAGTAGCTGAGATGACAGGCGCCCGCCACCACGCCCAGCTAATTTTTGAATTTTTAGTAGCAATGGGGTTTCGCCGTGTTGGCCAGGCCAGCCCCAAATGGCTGTCTTCCGATCCCGCTCTTTTTCTCTCTGGGTCTGAGGACCGTGGGTGGGCTCTTGGATCTGGGTCTTGGTCTGTCTCATACTTGCCATCTGCCTGTGCCTTTGCCCATGTCTGGGATCCCCCCACCCACTTCCACGCCCTGCATCTGTCTGGGTATCCTATCACGCCTCCTTCCTGTGTCCAAGCATGCCTCGCTCCCTCGCTGGGGGTATCCCCCCACACCCCGTCTCTGTTTGTGGCTTCCACCCTGATGGCAGGCTGTCCACCCCCTCCTGCCCTGGGCCGGCCCATGTCCCACCTTGCAGCCCTTGCTGTTCATGGAGTCCAGTGTCCTCTTCAGGGCCGGGGTGGGGGCCTCCAGCAGCTCTACCTGGGTCCTCACGCCCTGCTCCGTGTACGGCCCCACCAGGTAGTAGTTGTCGCCCCATTCATCCCCTGTCACCTTCGCCTTCGTCTGCAGCACCGTGTAGATGCCACCCACTGTGGGCCCAAGCGAGTGAGGGCAGGCCCCGGCCGAGGTCCACGGTCCTGGGGCCTGGGGTGGGGTGGGCTGGGGATGTGGGGGTGCTCAGGCCCCAGACCCCTAGCTCGGGGGAAGAGGGGGCTAGGAGCCGGTAGTTTGGAGTAGGGGGTTGGAGGCTTGGATCAAGGGAACAGGGGGCTAGAGAGCGGTTCTCCAGGGTCTAAGGGAGAAGGGGGCTGGGGTCAGGACCCTGAGGGAGGACAGGGCTCAGGCTAGACTTCTGGATCTGAGAGAGAAGGGGCTGGGGGCCGGGACCCCTGGGTCTGAGGGAATTAGGGACTGGGGCTCTAAGGGTGGCAGAGCTGAGGACTACCTGGACCCAGGTTCCTGAGTTCCCAGCTCACAGGAGCTGGGTTTAACCCGGTGAGAGAGATTCCCTCCTCATGACCGATTCAGCTTCTCACTGTTGCCCAAGAGAAGCCTGCATGATCACTTCCTGCCCCCAGGGACCCTGCTGACCTGCCTCCCAATTTTCTCTCCCTGACTAGGGACAAAGCATGCAGGACCCATGGCCCTATCCCAGACCCAGGAGCCCCTGCCCCCAGCCTCCTACCCTCCTGGAGCCCAGGCCCTGGTGAGACCCGGCTGTGTGTTCAAGGGGCCCCGCTCTCTTCCTGGGAGATCCAGTCCTTTTCCCCTCCAAGACCCAGCAAAGAAACCCCCCAGCCCCTGCTCTTTGAGGTGGGTGACTGGCTTGTTCCTGGGGATTTCAGCCCCAGCCTTCTCCAAGGTCAGAACCTCAGCTTTTTGGAGCCCAAGACACAAAAATGCAGGCTCCCAGCCACTCCCATCCTAGGGCCCAGCCCCTGCCTAACTTAGGACTTCCCAGCCTTCCCTATTCCAGTACGCATGTGTCCCAGGCCCCGGCTCCTCTACTAGGAACTAATAGCTCAGGCCCTCAGCTCCTTCAAAGCCCAGGCATTCAGGCCCGCAGCCCTCTCCCTCCCAAGGATCTGTGGATTAGCGTCTCCAGCCCTTCTCATCTTTATTCTCAAGCAGCCAGGTCCTCAGGTCCTCCCACTGCAGCTCAGGCCTCCTATCTCCCAGTCAGCTCTCTCTCAAATTTGGAGTTTTATCCCCTAGACCATGCTGTTAGGGCCACAGGTCTGAAACCCCGGCAGCTTCCCAGGTTTGCACACACAAGTCCCATCTCCCCATCCCCTTCCCTGTTCAACACCCAGGTATCTAGTCTCCCCGAAGCTTCCCTTCAGGACCCAGGAGTCTTTCATTTTAGCACCCTCTTCCCTAGGACCCAGAACCCGGGCTTCCAGCCTCCTTTCATCGTAAGTCAAACGACTCATCCCTCTCCCACTCACCGCTGGCCTCCCAGCCCCTCCTCAAGGACACAGGAGTCAGTCTCCTTACCCAGGACCCAAGGGTTCCCCTTGTAGCCCCGTCCCCCTACAACTCAGAGTTCCCGGCCCCCATCCACTACTGTCCTTCTCGTCAAGGGCCCCGACGCCTGGCGTACTCACCCTTGTTGGCCACCTCCCAGGCCACTTCGAAGAGCACTGTGTTCTCCAGATCGAATTCATCCTCCCAGTCCTCCAGTCCTGGCAGTGAGGACATGGACAAAGTGCGGTTTAAAGGCATGGCTGGCGCTGGAAGGGGGCTCCGGGGACCTCAAGCAGGGACCCCGGAGGTGTCCGGGGAATGCACCAGGTAGGGTGCGGGGCCGAGCAGCTGGTGCCCGACGGGAAGCTTGCAAGACGCTCAGCTTCCTATTGCACTATCGCACCCGCGCCCCGGTGCGTTCGGACCTAGGCAGAAGGCGTCCGCAGCGTCACTGAGCCCAGCGGTGCCCCTGCAGTGAAACCTCGCGGCCGCCAGGAGGCGGTGGCCAGCCCCCCGGCTAGCGCCATTGGCTCGTGCCCGGGGGCGGGGATTTCCGCGTCTCCTCATTGGTGGAACGGGTTAGGGGTCGCTGTGTCCGGGCCCCGCCTCGGCCGTCCGGGGGGCGGAGCTTGCCGCC
Source organism: Plecturocebus donacophilus (assembly GCA_004027715.1). Taxonomy (NCBI): domain Eukaryota; kingdom Metazoa; phylum Chordata; class Mammalia; order Primates; family Pitheciidae; genus Plecturocebus; species Plecturocebus donacophilus. The sequence goes on along the minus strand of PVKP010033904.1, from coordinate 8,157 downwards.
GCGCTCTACGGAAGCGATTGGCCTTCAGCTCTGTCCATCTGAAGCTGGAGGCCTCGAGGTCGGGGTGGAGAAGGAGGGTGGGATAAAGAAGAAGGGAGCGTGGAGGACGTGTGATTACTCAAAGAACAGCTAAGAATTTTGCAATAGGTCTGAGCGGGGGCGGGGGGCTGAGCAAAAAGAGGAGGAGCCAGAGGCAGTGGGAAAGGACCCATGAGTTCCGGACACCCGTCTTCCAGCGCAGCCTCGGCGGGCAGGCGGAGCCTAAAGTGCCGTCACGGTCCTACCATATTTACATATTTACGAGGAACCATAGAGATCTTTGGAGGACCTGCTAGCCTAGAGGGGCCAGAACACCTTGCTCCTCGTGCGTTTCCGTTTCCCTAGGACATTGGCAGTTGGTGAGCATCATGGCAACCGTGGTAAGTGTGAGTGCATAGAGGGTGAGGAGCGAGCCCGCAGTCTCGAGTCTGAGAGAGGAGGAGGCTAGAGGCCCTGACTTTTTGGTCTGAAGGAGGAGGAATCTGGGGGTCCAGACTCTTGGGTCTGGAGGAGGAGGAAGCTCGGACTCCCGGATCTGGGGGAGAAGGGGACCTGGGGGCTAGACTTCTGGATCTTAGGAGAGGCGGGAGCTGGCTACCAGGGCTCCTGGGTTTGAGGGAGTGAAAAAAAGAAGGGGCTGGAATCTCAGAATCTCAGATCTGGCCCCATTATGCTATAGGAACTCCAACTTCTAGAATACTCTTGGCGCAACGGCTGGTTCTACAGTCCTTGGCGCCAGAGTGTGATGATGAGGGTTGTAGTACCTTGCGCTGCTTCGAGCCATTTGGGAACCTTGGCCTAGTGAACCTTTAATGGGAAGAAATTGTCAAGGAGCAAAAGAGTCTTAGTGGAGAAGACTAAAGGATTAGGGACTCAGAAGTCGGGATCTTGTCATGCGACCGTTTTGGCCATTTTCATATTTTCAGTGTTTCACACGAGGCATGTCTCAGTGTAAATGCTCAATAAATTATCACTTGAATGTTTGAATGAATGAATGGGTGGATGGATGGATGGATGGATGGATGTGAATGAAGGAAAGGCCAGGAAACTTGGCCTGGTACCTGCTCAAGAAATACTTGAATAAAGAAGTGATTTGGGCCAGGTGCAGTGGCTCACGCCTGTAATCCCAGCACTTTGGGAGGCCGAGGCAGGCGGATCACTAGGTCAAGGGCTCGAGACCATCCTAGCTAACACGGTGAAACCCCATCTCTACTAAAATACAAAAATGGCCGGGTGTGGTGGCTCACGCCTGTAATCCAAGCACTTTGGAGGCCAAGGCGGGCGGATCACCTGAGGTCGAGAGTTCAAGACCAGCCTGACCAACACGGTGAAACCCCGTCTTGGAAAAATAAAAAAATACAAAAATTAGTCAGGTGTGGTGGCGCACGCCTATAATCTCAGCTACTCGCGAGGCTGAGGCAGGAGAATCGCTTGAACCTGAACTCAGAAGTTGCCGTGACCTGAGATCGCGCCACTGCACTCCAGCCTGAGTGTCAAAGCGAGACTGCCTCCAAAAAAAAAAAAAAAGTGACGTGACCTGAACTTAAGAACTGGGCTGGGTTTCCAGATGCCTCAATTCCCATGATAAGCCCAGTCAAAATAGAGGAATGGAGGGGGAGAGAGTTGCTGATAGCTGGGGGTGAGATTTGAGTCTGTTCCTGTCACCAGAGCAAGGAGGAGGAGGTGGTGGATAGGGAAGTAGAAGGTGAAGGTAGTGATCAGAACTTCTATGGAGGAACTTATTGGAAGTGTGAGGGGATGGTGGGTGCTGAGTTTTAAAATGGCCTTGGTTTAGCGGGGCACGGTGGTTCACACCTATGGTCCCAGCACTTTGGGAGGCCGAGGCGTATGGATCACGAGGTCAGGAGATCGAGACCATCCTGGCTAACACGGTGAAACTCTGTCTCTACTAAAAATACAAAAAATTAGCTAGGTGTGGTAGTGTGCACCTGTAGTCCCAGCTACTCGGGAGGGTGAGGCAGGAGAATCGCTTGAACCCAGGAGGTGGAGGTTGCAGTGAGCCGAGATTACGCCACTGCACTCCAGCCTGGGCAACAGAGCGAGACTCCATCTCAAAAAAAATAAAATGACCTTGGTTTTCATAAAACCAGTGGGCAGCAAGATTTAGGAGAGGCTTATGGTGAAAGAGAAAGACTTTGTGGGAGACAGTCCTTGGTAAGGGGCCAGTTTATGTTGAGAGAGCTAAATTTGGGATTCCTGGATTCATGTCTTTTTTTTTGTTGAGCAGGGGGTTGCCTAGTCTTTTGGAAGTAGTTTGTGGGTAATGTCCCACGCTCCAGGGTTCCAGCTTCGTATAAGGAGAAACTAGGTGGGAAGGTTCACACAATGACAAGGAAAGCTTGTGACCGTTGATGGCCAGAAAGTCTAAACGATTGACTCCAGAGGGAGAAGGCTTCCTCTGGGCTAAATAACTGCATGTTCTGTCTGGTGGAAGAAGAAAAGAAAGACCTGTGGGCCAGGTACAGTGGCTCACAGTGGCCTGTAATCCTGCATTTGCGGAGGCTGAGGTAAAAGGATTGCTTGAGCCCAGGAATTTAAGACCATCCCTGGCAACATAAGGAGACCCTGCCTTTGAAAAAAAAATAAGAAAATTAGCCAAGTGTGGTGGCACACGCCTGTTGTTCCAACTGCTCGGGAGGCTGAGGTGGGAGGATTGCTTGAGCCTAGAAGGTGGAGGCCACAGCAGTCCAGCCTGGGTGGCAGAGTGAGACCTTGTCTAAAAAAAAAAAAAAAACAAAACTCATGGGAAGGAGAGTTGGGGATAAGTGACTTAGGGGCTAGGTTAGCATGCTGGCCTCTTAAGCTTCCTTTTCCTTATTAGAAATTATGAAGTATTAGCCGGACATGGTGGCTCACACCTGTAAACCCATCACTTTGGGAGGTTGAGGCAGGTGGATCATGAGGTCAGGAGTTCGAGATCAGTCTAGGCAACATAGTGAAACCCTGTCTCAAAATAAAATAAATTATGAACTATTCTGAAGTGTCAGAAAATAATGTAACAGACATGTAAAGATCCACCATCCAGCAGTGTTTTGTTTTGCTTTTATTCAAGACAGAGCCTCACTCTGTCTCCCAGGCTAGAGTGCAGTGGTGTGATCTTGGTTCACTGCAGCCTCCACCTCCCAGGTTCAAATGATCCTCCTGCCTCAGCCTCCCAGTAGCTGGGATTACAGGTGTGTGCCACCACTCCCAGCTGATGTATTTTTTATTTTTATTTCTTTATGTTTTGTGAGACAGAGTCTTGCTCTTGCCCAGGCTGAAGTGTAGTGGTGTGATCTCAGCTCACTATAACCTCAGCCTCCCAGGTTTAAGCAATTCTCTTGCCTCAGCCTCCCAAATAGCTGGGATTACAGGTGCCTGTCACCATAATCAGCTAACTTTTTTGTATTTTTAGTATAGACGGAGTTTCACCATATTGGTGAGGCTGGTATTGAACTCCTGACCTTGTGATCTGCTTGCCGTTGTAGGGCTAAGGGCCCCACAGGGTCGTGGGGTGTCCCTTATGCTGTGCTGAGGCACAGGATCCAAGAAATAAAGAGACAGGACACAGAAGTACAAAGAAAGCGCAGCTGGGCTGGGGGAGTGGGCCACACCACCTGTAAGTGGAGACATGTGAGGTCTGAATGTCCAGAAGTGCCTTTATTTATTGAGTATAGGTTAGGGGGCAGGGCAGTGAGTGAAGTATCTTTAAGGATAGTGATAGCGTCGTGAGCAATAAACAAGGGGTCCACCCCTATTAGGTCATTGAGGCAAGGAGGCGGGCTGTGTGCAGTAAGGGGCCCACCCCCATTAGGTCACCGAGGCATGGAGGTGGGCCGTGAACAGTGAAGAGGGTGCAGTGTGCAGTATCACTTATCTATGGGCATGCTACTCCTTAGAAGATCTATAGGAGGATGTTTTAAGTCACACAGCAGTGACAGAGCTGTCAGGGTCTACCGCCACCTGCTGGCAGCTTGCAGTGAGTTCTATAGGAGGATGCTTTTGAGCCCGCACAGTAACAAGGGCTGATAGAGTTCACAGGAAGGCGCGATTATCCGGAGGGGTTTTGAGCCTTCGGATGCTTGAGGGATTGCTGGTCTGAGGGCAGCCTTCCACAAGAACTGGAGCAAGGTCCTACAATTCCTTTATCAGGAGGAGTGGCTCTTGCCCCAAGCCTGCCATACAGCAGGTATCTTTATGATACTGAACGCTGCTGCCTGGGCCATGGATTCTTGTCTTGGTATAACTGTTTTTCCCTTAAATCATGCTCTGCATTGTGTCTGCTCCAGACATTCCTCCGACTATAAGCTGCTTATTCCTTAATTCATGCTCTGCACCGTGTCTGCTCTAGGCATTCCTCTGGTTGTGAACTAAGATATAATAATATATATATAGGAAATAACTGAGTAGTAAGATACTCTTCAGGCATTCATTCTATGAACTAATATGATTATATATAAAGGATTATATACAAGGAAATAACTGAGTAGTAACACTGTAAACTGAGTTGTTCTTTTCTTTTCTTTCTTTTTTTTTTTTTTTTTTTTTGCATACAAGAAAAACTTTTACTTTAAACCGCATATAGCAGGTGGCCACAACTACCCATATTTCATTAAAATCACATAAAACCTAGGTACAAAAGCACCACTGATTATTACTCTAGAAAAACTGCATGAAAATTTCAAGTATGCACAGTAAAAACACCACAGTATGCACAGGACTAAATTTTAAAGCAAGTGCATGGATGCCGAATCAATCTTACACACAGCTTCCAATACTAAACTGGTATTTATTTTACTTGAGGATGATGTAAATTTCCAAAAAGCATGACTATGAGAGGGTAAAATGTCCATCCTTATATATTTTTGTATGCCAAAGTAGAGTCCTAAAAAATTAGCATTTACAAAATACTTGGTAAAAATAGCTTTTAAAAGTTGTCCCAAGAGATACATAAAATCAACCCCAATTTTTCATGACAGTTCATTCTCCCTCGTTATCTACAGATTCCGTTTTCTGTGCCTTCCTTTCCAGCTTCCTGCTTTTCCTCCTTCTTCCCTTTAGCACTTCTGCCAATCTTTGCTCCAGGTTCTTTCTTAGCAGATGTGTTTCTTGGTTTGGGTTCAGGTTTTGGTGGAGCAGGTTTCGCTGACAATCTGGCAGACCGTCTTGTGGGCTCCTGTTTAGTTACTTTGGATCCATCTTTGCCCTCTGCATTCTCTGGAGACTTTCTCTTCGGCATAATGACTATGTCGGTGAAGCAAAAAGTAAAGCAACCGGCTGGAACTGCTGGCGCCGCCGCTGTATGCTGCCTCTGCTGCTGCAACTGCTCACCCGCAGTAAACTGAGACAGCCTTGGCCTCCCAGAGTGCTGGGATTATCGGCATGAGCCACTGCGCCTGGCCAATTTTTGTATTTTTTGTATTTTTAGTAGAGATAGCATTCACCATGTTGGCCAGGCTGGTCTCAAACCCCTGACCTCAAGTGATCTGCCCACCTCAGCCTCCCAAACTGCTGGTATTACAGGCAGGAGCCACTACACCCAGCCTGTTGTTTTTTTCTTAATAGCTTTGTTGAGATACAATTCATATACTATATAATTCACCCATTTAAAATGTACAGCTCAGTGTTTTCTAGTATATTCACAGAGTTGTGCTGCCATTTTCACAATTTTAGAACATTGTCATCACCCCAAAAAGAAACCCCGTACCTCTTACCTGTCACCTCTAATCCTCCCATACCTACCATCTTAGTTCTAGGCAGCCCCTGATCTTTCTCTGTATATGGATTTGCCTATTGTGGCTACTTCATGTAGATGGAATCATACAATATGTGTCTTTCATGTGTAGGCTTCTTTCATGTAGCTGTTATTTTCGTCCAATAGTACCAAGTGTTAAACACATTTAATAAAGAGATCTTCCAAGCAGGCTTTGTGTGGGTGTGGGTGACAAGGCCATTTTATTTCTCACTTGGGTGCAAGCGGGCCGAATCCCAGAAAGGACAAGGGTGGGAATTGATTTTATAGGTTGGGGCAATTTTTTTGGGGGGGCCAGGGGTGTTGCAGAATAAGATCAGTTACAGTGGCAGGAGGGTAGGGGCAAGGATATACATTACCATAAGTTCAGTTACAATGGCAGGTAATAAGGCAGAAGAGTAATTAAGATGGTAGGATGGGGCGAGGAGTATTCACATCATCGTAAGAACAGTTAAGATGGCAGGATGGGGTAAGGAGTAGTCACATCATCATAAGAACAGTTAAGATGGCAGGATGGGGTGAGAGGCTTGTCCTCGGGAAGCTCCGCTGGGTGATTGGGTGGGGGGCGATGATCAGCCGAGGCAGGACTTCAGACTTTCTGGGTCCAGGCTTGCATTTGGAGACCTGACATCCCTGTCTTTTTATATATAGAGAGAAAGAATTAAGAGAGGGTGATGACAGGTTTTCGGGAGTGGGGGCTAAGTTTCTCAAGGCTACTTTGTGCTTGAGAGGGGACTGTGCAGACACCTAAACAATTTTTTTGAGTGGGGGAGACAGGGTAGAAGTGGGAGCAGGACAAGGACTCAAATAAGAAAGGTCTGGACGATACGTTTGGCTTTACACATGCTTAAGCTGCTGGGGGACTCTGAGGCACTGCGCAATATGGGGCTGTCCAGAGCAGCATTTGCCGATTTGTGATAGCCTGGATGCGGTTTTGTATGAATTGCGAGACTAAGCAGAAGATACAGGGTCCAAATAGGAGAAGAAGAAAGATTAGTATTAAAAGAGTAAGGATTGTAAGGAGCCATGACTTCCAATTAGAAAATGGCCAGGCAGGTTCGGCATAGGTGTTTGCTTGGTTAGCAAACTTCTGAGTCCTGTCTTTGAGTTTTTTGATATTATCATACACTAGGCCAGATTGGTTTAAGAACAACATACAGAGTCCTCCTTTTTCTGCGGTAAGTCGAGGCCACGATCGTTTTGGAGAACAGCTGCAGCCAAAGGGTCAATTTGAGCCTGAAGGGCAGACACGGTATTAGCTGATTAGTAATGCTGGCAAAGAAATCAGTAGACTGCGGAACGCTGTGATGGAGGTGGTGATCCCTGCTATGCCAATTCCAAGGCCTGCGGTAGAGGCTGCAAGCCCTGTTCCGACGAGGAATGGAATTAGTTGCATAGCTCTTTTTCGTCAGGTAGGTGTCATTAGGGAACAGGCAGTTGTTCGATACCATTGGCAAATGAGTTTTAGGAATAAGGAAGACTAAGGGGCAGGTGCCTGTCCAGGTAGCAAGCAAACATACAGGTAGAGGAGCCACCTAGGAAGAAAAGGCCTGGGGCGAGGCAGAATTGAAAACGCAGGCTGGGCCGGGCGCGGTGGCTCACGCCTGTAATCCTAACACTTTGGGAGGCTGAGGTGGGTGGATCACCTGAGGTCAGGAGTTCAAGACCAGCCTGGCCAACATGGTGAAACACCATCTTTAAAAAAAAAAGAAAAGAAAAAAGAAAACGCAGGGTGAAGATGTGAGAGGGAGTATTGAAAGGGGAATCAGATGCCCAAATTCCTAAAGATCCAGGGAGGACAGCAGCTGTTAGGGGCTGAAGGGGCGATGGGTGTGGCAGCTGTGTGGTGGAAGTGGTTTGATTTCATAAGGTATGAGGAAGCGTGTGGTGTCAACAAACAGCCTCTACTCACATTTGTAGGGGTGGGTATAAGTAAGCATGGTGAGGGGCTCGGAGGAGAGTCTGAGGCACAAGGAGAGGGTCACCAAGGATGAAGTGGGACAAGGGAAGGGGTTAAACAATAACGACTGTTCACCTTTTTGAGATTATTAGTAGTGATAGAGGGTCTGTCAGTAAAGCAGAGTAAGTATGCCCCCATAGACATGTTAATGTGTGTGTCGGGACTTTGGAGATGAAGGGTAAAAGCACATTTAGAAGGTAGAAGGTTACCTAAGGGGATTCTACTGGTTCGTTGACGGGAAATGCATAGAGGGGCAGGAGTGGGGATAGTTTGTGCAGTGAGGGGTCCTAGTATGGGTGGAGTGGAGTTGATACGAGGCGAGGCGAGAGTTGCTGTAAATAGGTGCAGAGAAGCAAAGCAGCTTGTTGGTATGAGACGTCTGAAGAGGTCCTGCTGAGTCTGTTTA